>WNWK01002990.1:162500-172500 GCA_009830355.1 Cherax destructor
CAGAGTTAAATCGGAAGCTGCCATAGTGAAGAGCTCTGTTCCACAAGGCACAGTACTCGCCCCTATCCTGTTCCTCATTCTCATATCAGACATAGACAGAGATGTAAACCATAGCACCGTATCATCCTTTGCAGACGATACTAGGATCTGCATGAGAGTGTCATCCATTGAGGACTCGGCAAATCTCCAAGAAGATGTAAACCAAGTTTTCCAGTGGGCAACGGAGAACAATATGATGTTCAATGAAGACAAATTCCAACTACTCTGTTATGGAAAACTGGAGGAAATAATAACTTAAACTGAGTATATTACAAACTCTGATCATACAATTGATCGGAAAAGTAATGTGAACGACCTGGGAGTGGTAATGTCTGAGGATCTCACCTTTAAGGACCACAACAATGCCACTATCACATCTGCGAGGAAAATGATAGGATGGATAATGAGAACACTCAAGACAAGATATGCTAAGCCAATGATGATCCGTTTTAAATCACTTGTTCTCTCTAGGCTGGAATTCTGCTGTACATTAACATCCCATTCAAGACAGGTGAAATCGTAAATCTAGAGACTGTACAGAGAACCTTTACTGCACATATAAGTTCCGTCAAACACTTTAACTACTGGGAACGCCTGGAAGCACTTGACTTGTACTCACTGGAGCGCAGGCAAGAGAGATACATTATAATCTACACAAGAAAAATCCTAGAGGGACTGGTCCCTAATCTGCACACAGAAATCACTCCCTATGAAAGCAAAAGACTTGGCAGGCGGTGCAACATACTCCCAATGAAAAGAAGGGAGCCATTAGTACACTAAGAGTAAACACAGTAAGTGTCCGGGGCCCAAGACTGTTCAACAGCCTCCCACCAGCCATAAGGGGAATTACCAATAGACCCCTGGCTGGACAGATACCTAAAGTCAGTGCCGGATCAGCCGAGCTGTGATTTATACGTTGGACTACGTGCGGCCAGCAGTAACAGCCTAGTTGATTAGGCCCTGATCCACCGGGAGGCTTGGCCGTGGACCGGACCGCGGGAACGTTGATCCCCGAAATGCCCTCCAGGTAGACTCCAGGTAGTACTGCCTTGTCCCAATAGGATGAGAGGGGAAAGCATGCTACAGGTTTCCTCAAAGAGCTGAGTTCCAGGCTCATCGAAACCACTAGAGATTCAAGGGCTACCGCCTTTCTCTTCCAGCGCCTCACTGTGACCATCCAAAGAGGGAATTCCTGCTGCATCTTGGGTTCCAGACCGGCGTCTCAGGAGCTGGAGGAGCTCCACAACTTGATATAAGAGTTTCCACATACTTGCAATTTTAGACGCATGTGCATTCCTCATCATAACCGTACTCATTCATATGTAAACATATGTGCGCTTGTATTATTCAAGTGAAGATTTAGAAAATATTCATACATTGACTGTATGAGTAATATGGGTGAATAACTCACATTTTCATGACGATACTAAACGAGTTGGAAGGAAGACTTGGTATATGCAAAGTAGTACGATGCCCACGGAAAAAAAGGCAGTAGGGTAGGCCTGATGGGCACTGAACCTCAGACTTCAGCAGCTATAGGATTCTTACGTTCTGTTGCTGATAGGTCTATTCCATGGCGGATCCTGGACCATAATTGGGCCATGACGGACCCTAAAACATGCTTGGACAGGTGTATTTTTGCTTGGAGCCTTGTTAGTTATGGAGCAGTGACAAGCTGGTTTAACACTGAAAGAAGTAGACTAACCTCATCAGAGAGAGAGAGAGAGAGAGAGAGAGAGAGAGAGAGAGAGAGAGAGAGAGAGAGAGAGAGAGAGAGAGAGAGAGAGAGAGAGAGAGAGAGATAGAGAGAGAGAAAGAGAGAGAGTGGTGAAGCAGTGTTAGGATGATCATACATGTTCAGCAGACCAGGGGTATCATTACTGTAAGCTGCCGCACTGCTGGTACCTGGGTACTTCCCAGTCTAGATACCCGACCTGAACTCCTCAAGAAGAACACAACCCTAAGATCCACGTGTGTGGAAGTGTGCACATCCGGCTGGTGAGAGGTAACTGTCTCTTCTGCAAACTCACACACACACACACACACACAAGCGATTTAAAGGTGTGTTCTTAGGGGAAAGTGCAGTAGTGCCGGAGAGCTTCGGGGAATGGGTACACAGATGGACTCTGGATACCATACACACACCAACAGAAGAGGTGAAAAAAAACTGTTGAGTAAACTGAAACCATAGAAAGCATTGAACCTGAAAAGGTTTCACTGTGGATTCTACGAGAGGGAGCTGAAGCACTGTCTGAATCACTAGCTAAGATCTACAAGAAGTCAATAATCACGGGACAGTTGCCAGAGACCTAGAAGACAGCGAACGTCGTTCTTGTATTTAAGAAAAGAGACAGACAAGAAAAGTTTCACAGACAAGTTTCACTGACGTGCAAAGCAGCGGAGAAGGTTATCAGGAGTGTGGTAGAGCGCTTCATGATAAGTAGTTTCATCAATAATAACTAGCACGGGTTCAGAGAGGGCAAAGCTTGTCTTACAACCCAACTGCAGTTCTATAACAACGTGACACGTGAGACACGAGGGAAAAGGCAGGTGGATTGCATATTCTTGGACTGCAAGAAGGCACTTTATACAGCGCCTTACAAGAGATTAGTGCAAAAACTTGAAGTCAAGGCATGAATAACAGGGAATGAACCCCGGTGGATTAAAGAGTACCTTAGGAGAATGAAACTAAGAATAACTGGCCGGGAAGGGATGTCAGAATGGGGAAGAGTAGTAAGTAGAGATCTGTAAGGTTTGGTTATTATTATTATTATAATCAAATAGAAGCGCTAAACCACAGGGGTTATACAGCTGTAAGGTTTGGTATCAAGGCCAGTACTGTTTCTCACCAATGAGAATGACATACCAGTTGGGAGTCAAACATATGCAACTGTTTTCCCGCTGACGATAAAAAATCATGGGAAGAATTAAAACTGATGAGGCAGGGAAAAGTTACAATTGGATCTGGACAAACTATAAGATTGGTCAGATAATTGGTTACTTGAAATCAAGCACAGCAAATGCAATGTTATGAAGATTGGGGAAAGGGTCCAGAAGACCGGACATAGAGTATAGACTCGAGAAACAGAGGCTGCAGACCTCACTCAGAGAGAACGACCTAGGGGTGAGCAAGGTACCCAGCATATCGCCAGAGGCTCACATCAGCTGCATAACCTCTGCAACCAATGCTTATCTGGAAAATCTAAGATGAACCTTCAGCAATATCGACAAGAAGTCATTCAGACCCCTTTATACAGCATATGCAGGCACTTCTGGCACTGATACCTCGTCAGGCACTCCTGGCATCGCTGCCTCTTCATACTGTCCTTCCCTAGATTCCTGACATCGTTCTTCTCAAGTTTAGTCCTCTAAGAAAATAGTTAAAAATAAATGCTCGACAAATTCTTTGAACCCTCTTAAAATTCTTTCAGTTTAAGTATGAGAGTAAGCGGTGGGTGGACTGGGGTTCACCTTAAACAGGAGTCCCCCAGGGCTTTCTGTCCCCAAACCTGTTCCTCACCACCTGCCTCAACCCAGGCGGCCACATCCTGCTGTTGTAACACCACCAGAGGCAGACCTGGGGAAGGAAACGGGAAGCCTGGATAACACTGGGGAAGTGTGTGTGTGTGTGTGTGTGTGTGTGTGTGTGTGTGTGTGTGTGTGTGTGTTAGTTACCATTTTGTCCTAGGCACATGTCAATTAGACACTAGGCCTGTTGTATGTATGTGTGTGTGTGTAACGAAACACTTCGAAATGTTTCGGCCCCGCCGGGAATTGAACCCGGGCCCTCCGTGCGTGAAGCAAGAGCGCTAGCCACCATGCCATCGGGGCGTGGTGTGTGTATGTGTGTGTGTGTGTGTGTGTGTGTGTGCAGTGAGAGATGATCTAACATTTATAAGATGGTCACGGTGTACTCTACATTTAGCGAAGCACTAAACCCGTGTGTGGGGGGAGAGGGGGGTCCTCCGTCCGCTGCCCAGTCTCAGGTCTGTCCAGACAGACTGGGGCTGGCTGAGACAGTCACAGCCTACAGTGTCTGACAGTAACTCTTCTGGCTGACCCAGGTGCCACAGTCTCCTCCCAATGCAGCGACTACACTGGGCGAAACGTTGTCTCCTGTAACAGCTGCTTCTGGATCGTTTTTTTTTAATTTCATCATGGTTGACTGTGGTGTTGTGTATGTCCTGCGTCTCTCCTTGACACAACTCTCTTCCCTCTTGACACCCTCTCTTTCCTCTTGACACCTCTCTTTCCTCTTGACACCTCTCTTTCCTCTTGACACACCTCTCTTTCCTCTTGACACACCTCTCTTTCCTCTTGACACACCTCTCTTTCCTCTTGACACACCTCTCTTTCCTCTTGACACCTCTCTTTCCTCTTGACATCTCTCTTTCCTCTTGACACCTCTCTTTCCTCTTGACATCTCTCTTTCCTCTTGACACCTCTCTTTCCTCTTGACACACCTCTCTTTCCTCTTGACACACCTCTCTTTCCTCTTGACATCTTTCTTTCCTCTTGACATCTCTCTTTCCTCTTGACACCTCTCTTTCCTCTTGACATCTCTCTTTCCTCTTGACACCTCTCTTTCCTCTTGACATCTCTCTTTCCTCTTGACACACCTCTCTTTCCTCTTGACACACCTCTCTTTCCTCTTGACACCCTCTCTTTCCTCTTGACACCTCTCTTTCCTCTTGACACCTCTCTTTCTCCTCTTGACATCTCTTTCCTCTTGACACCTCTCTTTCCTCTTGACACCTCTCTTTCCTCTTGACACGTCTCTCTTTCCTCTTGACACACCTCTCTTTCCTCTTGACACACCTCTCTTTCCTCTTGACACCTCTCTTTCCTCTTGACACTCTCTTCTTTCCTCTTGACACCTCTCTTTCCTCTTGACACTCTCTTTCCTCTTAACACCTCTCTTTCCTCTTGACACCTCTCTTTCCTCTTGACACCTCTCTTTCCTCTTGACACATCTCTTTCCTCTTGACACCTCTCTTTCCTCTTGACACTCTCTTTCCTCTTGACACACCTCTCTTTCCTCTTGACACCTCTCTTTCCTCTTGACACACCTCTCTTTCCTCTTGACACCTCTCTTTCCTCTTGACACACTCTTCTCTACTCTCTTTCCTCTTGACACCTCTCTTTCCTCTTGACACTCTCTCTCTTTCCTCTTGACACCTCTCTTTCCTCTTGACATCACCTCTCTTTCCTCTTGACACACTCTCTTTCCTCTTGACACACTCTCTTTCCTCTTGACACACTCTCTTTCCTCTTGACACACCTCTCTTTCCTCTTGACACTCTCTTTCCTCTTGACATCTCTCTTTCCTTCTTGAACACCTCTCTTTCCTCTTGACACCTCTCTTTCCTCTTGACACCTCTCTTTCCTTTCCTTCTCTCTTGACACATCTCTTTCCTCTTGACACACCTCTCTTTCCTCTTGACACTCTCTTTCCTCTTGACACCTCTCTTTCCTCTTGACACACCTCTCTTTCCTCTTGACACCTCTCTTTCCTCTTGACACACTCTTCTTTCCTCTTGACACATTTCCTCTCTTTTCCTCTTGACACATCTCTTCCTCTTGACACCTCTTCTTTGACACACTCTCTTTCTTCATCTCTTTCCTCTTGACACCTCTTTTCCTCTTGACACACTCTCTTTCCTCTTGACACACCTCTCTTTCCTCTTGACATCTCTCTTTCCTCTTGACACACCTCTCTTTCCTCTTAACACATCTCTCTTTCCTCTTGACACATCTCTCTTTCCTCTTGACACATCTCTCTTTCCTCTTGACACATCTCTCTTTCCTCTTGACACACCTCTCTTTCCTCTTGACACATCTCTCTTTCCTCTTGACACATCTCTCTTCCTCTTGACACATCTCTTTCCTCTTGACACATCTCTTTCCTCTTGACACGTCTCTCTTTCCTCTTGACACACCTCTCTTTCCTCTTGACACATCTCTTTCCTCTTGACACATCTCTTTCCTCTTGACACATCTCTCTTTCCTCTTGACACATCTCTTTCCTCTTGACATCTCTCTTTCCTCTGACATACCTCTCTTTCCTCTTGACACACTCTCTTTCTCTCTTGACACATCTCTCTTTCCTCTTGACACTTCTCTTCTCCTCTTGACACCTCTCTTTCCTCTTGACACATCTCTCTTTCCTCTTGACACATCTCCTTTCCTCTTGACACATCTCTCTTTTCCTCTGACACTCTCTTTCCTCTTGACATCATCCTCTTCTCTGACACATCTCTTTCCTCTTGACACACCTCTCTTCCTCTTGCATCTCTCTCTTCCTCTTGACACATCCTTTCTCTTGACACATCTCTTCCTCTTGACATCTCTCTTTCCTCTTGACACTCTCTTTCCTCTTGCACATCTCTCTCATCTGACACCTCTCTTCCTCTTGACCATCCCATCCTTCCTTGATACCATCCTCCATCTTCACACCTGTCTCTCCTCTTGACACCATCCTCATCGTGTACCATCTCTCATCACTCATACTGGAGTACCATCTCCATCACTCATACATGGATACACCCATCTCCTCTGAGACATCCCTCTCATTTCCACTTGGACCATCTCCCATCACTCATATGGTACCATCCTATCACTCATACATGGAGTACCATCTCCTCATCATCTCATCTGGAGTACATCTCTCCATCACTCTACATGGAGTACCATCCCCATCACTCATACTGGAGTACCATCCCATCACTCATACAGTGGGACCATCCATCACTCATCATGGAGTACATCCCATCACTCATCTGGAGTACCATCCATATCTACTGAGTACCATCCCATCATCATACATGGAGTACCATCCCCATCACTCATACAGTGGAGTACCATCACTATCACTCATACAGTGGAGTACCATCTCCATCACTCATACACTGGAGTACCATCTCCATCACTCATACACTGGAGTACCATCCCCATCACTCATACAGTGGAGTACCATCTCCATCACTCATACAGTGGAGTACCATCCCCATCACTCATACAGTGGAGTACCATCCCCATCACTCATACAGTGGAGTACCATCCCCATCATTCATACACTGGAGTACCATCCCCATCACTCATACAGTGGAGTACCATCCCCATCATTCATACACTGGAGTACCATCCCCATCACTCATAAACTGGAGTACCATCCCATCACTCATACAGTGGAGTACCATCCCCATCACTCATACAGTGGAGTACCATCCCCATCTCTCATACAGTGGAGTACCATCCCCATCATTCATACACTGGAGTACCATCCCCATCACTCATACACTGGAGTACCATCACCATCATTCATGCACTGGAGTACCATCCCCATCACTCATACAATGGAGTACCATCCCCATCATTCATACACTGGAGTACCATCCCCATCACTCATTACACTGGAGTACCATCCCCATCACTACATACAGTGGAGTACCATCCCCATCACTCATACACTGGAGTACCATCCCCATCACTCATACACTGGAGTACCATCCCCATCATTCATACACTAGAGTACCATCCCCATCATTCATACACTGGAGTACCATCCCCATCACTCATACACTGGAGTACCATCACCATTATTCATGCACTGGAGTACCATCCCCATCACTCATACAATGGAGTACCATCCCTATCACTCATACACTGGAGTACCATCCCCATCACTCATACACTGGAGTACCATCCCCATCATTCATACACTGGAGTACCATCCCTATCACTCATACAGTGGAGTACCATCCCCATCATTCATACACTGGAGTACCATCCCCATCATTCATACACTGGAGTACCATCCCCATCACTCATACACTGGAGTACCATCCCCATCATTCATACACTGGAGTACCATCCCCATCACTCATAAACTGGAGTACTATCCCATCACTCATACACGAGTACCATCCCCATCATTCATACACTGGAGTACCATCCTTATCACTCATACACTGGAGTACCATCCCTATCATTCATACACTGGAGAACCATCCCCATCACTCATAAACTGGAGTACTATCCCATCACTCATACACGAGTACCATCCCCATCATTCATACACTGGAGTACTATCCCCATCACTCATTCACTGGAGTACTATCCCCATCACTCATACACTGGAGTACTATCCCCATCACTCGTACACTGGAGTACTATCCCCATCACTCATACACTGGAGTATTATCCCCATCACTCATACACTGAAGTATCATCCCCATCATTTCAGCCTCATTGCCCACATTGCAATTTATACCTGTCGGGGACGCTGTCAAAGACTCTCTAACAACCCAGTAACGCGCAGTCCACCCACTTCATCTCTCCTTATCCTGCTGGATCTTGGTCATCGTATTATCGTAAGAAATTAGGTTGTCCTGAATTTCCCTTGAGAAATGAATGAATCTGACCTTTCTAGTTCTCTTTATGTTCGCACATTTCTTCACTCTTCGTCGTCGTCTCCAGCTGAAAGGTGTACATGTGGGCTGCGCTGCTCTGTCGTACAGTGTGAGTGTACGGTAGTACATCTATAAGCAGTACATTTGAAGTTTGGCAGCAGTCTGTCGGCTCTTTCTTGTCTTCGGTAATTTGATTAAAAGCCTGGTTAGTTGAGTGCATAGTACGTGTGTGTGTGTGTGTGTGTGTGTGTGTGTGTGTGTGTGTGTGTATGTGTGTGTGTGTGTGTGTATGTGTGTATGTACGTACACGGTACTTTCAACGCACCGTCATCATAGTTACAATAGTAGTCATTAGCGATGCTCTCTTTCCTAATTAGTATAATTAGCAACACGGATTCCATTCACCAAACACCAGAGTCTGTCCAGCAGGTGCTGGAGTGGTATACACAGGATATAACATTCCAGCAGGTACTGGAATGGTATATTCCAGCAGGTGCTGGAGTGGTATACACAGGATATAACATTCCAGCAGGTACTGGAATGGTATATTCCAGCAGGTGCTGGAGTGGTATACACAGGATATAACATTCCAGCAGGTACTGGAATGGTATATACAGGATATAACATTCCAGCAGGTACTGGAGTGGTATTCACAGGATATAACATTCCAGCAGGTACTGGAATGGTATATTCCAGCAGGTACTGGAGTGGTATACACAGGATATAACATTCCAGCAGGTACTGGAATGGTATATACAGGATATAACATTCCAGCAGGTACTGGAGTGGTATTCACAGGATATAACATTCCAGCAGGTACTGGAATGGTATATTCCAGCAGGTACTGGAGTGGTATTCACAGGATATAACATTCCAGCAGGTACTGGAATGGTATATACAGGATATAACATTCCAGCAGGTACTGGAATGGTATATTCCAGCAGGTACTGGAATGGTATACACAGGATATAACATTCCAGCAGGTACTGGAGTTGTATTCACAGGATATAACATTCAGGCAGGTACTGGAATGGTATATTCCAGCAGGTACTGGAGTGGTATTCACAGGATATAACATTCCAGCAGGTACTGGAATGGTATATTCCAGCAGGTACTGGAGTGGTATTCACAAGATATAACATTCCAGCAGGTACTGGAGTGTCTTATACACTCTTCTCCCAGGATGTGACCCACAACAGTCGGCTCACACACAAGAAATCTATTTACATTGTTAACTGGGCAGTGGCAGCAGACTAGGTGGGCAGTGGCAGCAGGGGTGTGTAAGGAATCTAGCCCACATGTTTGGCCGTGCCGGGAATCCATTCCAGGTCCCTACGATAGTGAGACGACTGCTACCGCCACTGAAATGCGTCAAACTTGTGTATAGAAACACTAAATGCATACATCTGCAGTGTGCTGCTATGCTGTTCTATGTGATAGTCACACAGTGGAAGCAAAAACTAGCAGTGTTTCTCTGTTATACTCAGTCACACGGGAAGATGCTCACACCAGGTGTTGAAATGTGTCAGCCAGAGCTGGGAGACTTCAGT
>WNWK01002990.1:177500-184973 GCA_009830355.1 Cherax destructor
ATCTGGCACTCTTGTCCTTGTATCTGGCACTGTTGTCCTTGTATCTGGCACTGTTGTTCTTGTGTCTGGCACTGAATAACCTAACAAAATACCTTCAGCAATAACTGGTATAACACCATGTATCATGTAAGTCACACACACACACACACACACACCAAGACAAGAGAGAGAGAGGGGTGGGTAGATTGCGTTTTCTTGGACTGTAAAAAGGCATTTGACAAAGTTCCACACACGAGATCAGTGCTAAAAGCTGGAGGACTAAGCAGGTATAGTGAATACCTGACGGGAAGGCAGCAGCGAGTCATGGTACGTGGCGAGGTGTCAGAGTGGGCGCCTGTGACGAGCGGGGTTCTTCAGAGGTCAGTCCTAGGACCAATGCTGTTTTTGGTATATGCGAACGACATGACGGAAGGAATAGACTCAAAAGAGTCCCTGTTTGCAGATGATGTGAAGTTAATGAGAAGAATTCAATCGGACGAGGACCAGGCAGAACTACAAAGGGATTTAGACAGGCTGCAGGCCTGGTCCAGAAACTGGCTCCTAGAGTTCAACCCCACCAAGTGCAAAGTCATGAAGATTGAGGAAAGGCAAAGAAGACCGCCACCGGAGTACAGTCTAGGGAGCCAGAGACTACAAACCACACTCAAGGAAAAGGACACATCTCCTGAGGCTCACATCAACAAATAACTGCTGCTCCATACGGGCGACTAGCGAACCTACATCAAACATCTCAATAAGGAATCGTTCAGGACCCAGTATACCGTGTACGTCAAGCCCATATTGGAGTATGCAGCACCAGTTTGGAACCCACACCTAGCCAAGCACGTAAGGAAACCAGAGAAAGTGCAAAGGTTTACAACAAGACTAGTCCCAGAGGACACACACACACACACACACCACACACACACACATACACACACACAGACACACACACACAAACAGACAGACAGACACACACACACACATACACAAACAGACAGACACACACACACTTACACAAACAGACAGACACACACACACACACACATATACACAAACATACAGACATACAGACAGACAGACACACACACACACACACACATACACACACATACACTCACACATACACACACACATACACACATACACACACATACACTCACACATACACACACACTCACACAGACACACACACACACACACACATACACACACATACACACACACACACACATACACACATACACTCACACATACACATACATACACACACACACACACACAGAAGTGTCCCTGTTCGCAGATGATGTGAAGTTAATGAGGAGAATCAAATCAGATGAGGATCAGGCAGGACTTCGAAGAGACCTGGACGGGCTGGACACCTGGTCCAGCAACTGGCTTCTCGAATTTAACCCCGGTAAATGCAAAGATCGGCGAAGGGCAAAAAAGACCGCAGACAGAGTAAAGGCTAGGTGGCCAAAGACTGCAAACCTCGCTCATGGAGAAAGATCTTGGTGTGAGTATAACACCGAGCACATCTCCTGAAGCACACATCAACCAGATAACTGCTGCATCATATGGGCAAACCTGAGAATAGCGTTCCGATACCTCAGTAAGGAATCGTTCACGACACTACACCGTGTACGTCAGGCCCATACTGGAGTATGCAGCACCAGTTTGGAACCCACACCTGGTAAAGCACGTCAAGAAATTAGAGAAAGTGCAAAGGTTTGCAACAAGGTTAGTTCCAGAGCTAAGGGGAAAGGTTAAGGGAAATCGGCCTGACGACACTGGAGGATAGGAGGGTTAGGGGAAACATGATAACGACATACAAAATAGTGCGTGGAATAGACAAGGTGGACAGAGACAGGATGTTCCTGAGATGGGACACAGAAACAAGGGGTCACAATTGGAAGTTGAAGACTCAGACGAGTCAAAGAGATGTTACGAAGTATTTCTTCAGTCACAGAGTGGTCAGGAAGTGGAATAATTTGGGAAGCGATGTAGTGGAGGCAGGATCCACTCATAGCTTTAAGAAGAGGTATGATAAAGCTCATGGTGCAGGGAGAGTGACCCAGTAGCGGCCAGTGAAGAGGCCGCTATGACTCGACCCCTGCAACCACAACTAGGTGAGTACACACACACACACACACACACACACACACACACACACACACACACACACACACACACACACACACACACACACACACACACACACACACACACACACACACATACACAACATTTAACATTTGAGTAATATTCGAGTTACGATGTTTCACTTAATATTATATAGCGGACTTCTTCACTAGAAGCTAAAGTAAAGATTTCTGACTATATTATTATCTGACTTCATGTATTATGATACTAGGATTTTGCTCTTTAATTTTATGATATATATGTTGGTTTAGTGCTTCCTCTTTTATTATAATAATAATATTTTAGGTTATTATTGGAATCTGTGTTTGCCAATAATTGTGCAATTGTCTTGATGCAGCAGGGAACTGACCGCCCTTATGTGGGGTACACAGGCACTGTGTCAGGCAGTAGGTTCAGACCCTCAGCCACTTGCACAATCCCCCCTGGCGCTCTAGAATACTACTTAGTCTCTTGCATGGGACAATATAGAATATCTCTTAGCTGATAACTGTGTTATGGTGTGGAATAATTCAAGAAGTTTCTCTTGATTATATGGGTATTTATATTTGATCTATGTATAATTGTCCTTATTAATGAGTAAGTTCAGCCACTCACTCCCGAGTACTACCTCTAGTACTCTCTTGCTCAGTCTAAATATCTATATTCTAGAAGTCTCTAATCCTATTCCGATCCCTTGCATGGGAGCCTCGGCGAAATTTCTAGTATAGATAGAATTGACTTTGTTAGACAATCTTATAACTATTGTCTAACTTTACCATTGGGATCTATGCTTTCCTGGTAAACTCTTATCTATAACCATACTTATATATAATCGTTAAATTAAGGAAAAGATGAGTAATTTCAGGGACTTTATTAAGATTAGAGTTCATAAATTTATGAGAATCTATTCTAAGTTCAATATTAAAAAATCAGAATTTTACTCTGGAATTTTGGTCATCGACACAAGAAAGTAAGAAATGACATTCTCATTGAGTCAGCTCAGCTACGTCGCCGCTCAGTACCCTCGTTGTGTGTCAAGTTTTACCCCTAGACAAAGCCAATATTCAAACTGGTTCTACAAGATTTAATCAGTGGAACATTCCTGCCCCTCCATACGCAACACACACACACACACACACACATACACACACACACACACACACACACACACACACACACACACACACGTTCTTGGCCCAAACTTCACAATTTCGTTATTTTTTTTTTTTCAGTTGAAAATTTTATGAGAGACTTGAGGTCAGAATATTAGAGAGAGAGAGAGACAGAGAGAGAGAGAGAGAGATATATTGTCAAAGCAGTGCCAATTATCACTCCCTTACAGTGAAATTTTTTAACCTGTCACTGCCAATTATGGCCTCTCACAGTGCCAATCATGGCCCCCTCCCACAGTGCCAATCATGGAACCCTCTCACAGTGCCAATCATGGCCCCCTCTCACAGTGCCAATCATGGCCCCCTCTCACAGTGCCAGTTATGGCCCCCCTCAAAGTGCAAATCATGGACCCCTCTTATAATGCCAATCATGGCCTCCTCTCACAGTGCCAATCATGGTCCCCTGTCACAGTGCCAATCATGGCTCCCTGTCACAGTGCCAATAAGTTCTGCATTATCCCTAACCATCGTGAACTTGTTATGAGGACGACTGAGTGCCACTGAGGCACAACTTTGAGGAAGTGCCACAGCTCGTAAACCACAAAAAAGTTTCACTCGGAAGAGGGAGAGAAATTGAAGCGAGTTTTGCCAAGTTGGCGTGGGTGAGTTTCACCAAGTTGGCGTGGGTGAGTTTCACCAAGTTGGCGTGGGTGAGTTTCACTAATTCTGCGAGGGTGCTTGAGTAATTGGCGAGCGAAGATATTAAACTTTGTGATAGATGTGATAGACTGACCCATAGATGTGTTAGATGTGACAGACTGACCCATAGATGTGTTAGATGTGACAGACTGTCCCATAGATGTGACAGACTGTCCCATAGATGTGACAGACTGTGCCATACCCTTCCTTTCCGTTCGCTTCCTTTCCTCCTCCATTCCTTTTCTTTTCTTCTCAATTCCCTATTTTTCCCTTCTTACCTTCCCTTCCCTCCCTTACGCTTTTCCCTTCCCTCCTTTCTTTTTCCTTTATCCTTCCCCTTCCCCTCCATTCCCCTTCCTTTCCCCCCTCTTTCCCTCCCCTATCCCCTCCCTTCTTTCCTCATGTCACTCCCTCCCTCCAGTCACGGCTCCTCCACTATAATATTTTTCAATAAAGAGTTCTTGCACTCCAGAGCTGAGTGAATAATGAAACAAGAACTGACTTTATTGTATCTGCCAGTGTGGAGGAGGAGGACGAGGAGGAGGACGAGGAGGAGGACGAGGAGGAGGACGAGGAGGAGGACGAGGAGGAGGACGAGGAGGAGGACGAGGAGGAGGACGAGGAGGAGGACGAGGACGAGGGGAAGACGAGGGGGAAGACGAGGAGGACGATGAAGAGGACGAGGGGGAAGACGAGGAGGACGAGGAGGAGGACGAGGACGATGAAGAGGACGAGGGGGAAGACGAGGAGGACGAGGAGGAGGACGAGGAGGAGGACGAGGAGGAGGACGAGGAGGAGGACGAGGAGGAGGACGAGGAGGAGGACGAGGACGAGGGGGAAGACGAGGGGGAAGACGAGGAGGACGATGAAGAGGACGAGGGGGAAGACGAGGAGGACGAGGAGGAGGACGAGGACGATGAAGAGGACGAGGGGGAAGACGAGGAGGACGAGGAGGAGGACGTAGGAGGACGATGAAGAGGACGAAAGGGAAGACGAGGAGGACGAGGAGGAGGACGAGGAGGACGATGAAGAGGACGAGGGGGAAGACGAGGAGGACGAGGAGGAGGACGAGGAGGAGGACGAGGGGAAGACGAGGGGAAGACGAGGAGGACGAGAGGAAGATGAGGAAGAGGACGAGGAAGAGAACGAGGGGGAAGACGAGGAGGACGAGGAAAAGGTCGAGGGGGAATACGAGGGGAAGACGAGGGGAAGACGAGGAGGACGAGAGGGAAGATGAGGAAGAGGACGAGGAAGAGGACGAGGGGGAAGACGAGGAAGAGGACGAGGGGCAAGACGAGGGGAAGACGAGGAGGACAAGGAGGAGGAGTGAGACGAGGAGGACGAGGAGGAGGACGAAGGGGAAGACGAGGAAGACGAGGAAGAGGACGAGGAGGAAGACGAGGAGGACGAGGAAGAGGACGAGGGGGAAGATGAGGAGGACGAGGAAGAGGACGAGGGGGAAGACGAGGACGAGGAGGAGGAGTAAGACGCGGAGGGCGAGGAGGAGGACGAGGGGGAAGACTAGGAAGAGGACGAGGGGGAAAACGAGGAGGACGAGGAAGAGGACGAGGGGAAGACGAGGAGGACGAGGAAGAGGACGAGGGGGAAGACGAGGAGGACGAGGAAGAGGACGAGGGGGAAGACGAGGAGGACGAGGAAGAGGACGAGGGGGAAGACGAGGAGGACGAGGAAGAGGACGAGGGGGAAGACGAGGAGGACGAGGAAGAGGACGAGGGGGACGAGGACGAGGAGGACGAGGACGAGGGGGAAGACGAGGAGGACTAGGAAGAGGACGAGGGGGAAGACGAGGAGGACGAGGAAGAGGACGAGGGGGAAGACGAGGAGGAGGAGAAAGACGAGGAGGAGGACGACGAGGAGGAGTAAGACAAGGAGAAGGAGGAGAAGTAGGAAGAGGAGTCAACCTTATCGAAGCTAAATTAGAAAATGATAAGTACAATCCAGTCTTATAGCCAGGGATGTGCCGGGTGGCAGCCAGGGATGTGCCGGGTGGCAGCCAGGGATGTGCCGGGTGGCAGCCAGGGATGTGCCGGGTGGCAGCCAGGGATGTGCCGGGTGGCAGCCAGGGATGTGCCGGGTGGCAGCCAGGGATGTGCCGGGTGGCAGCCAGGGATGTGCCGGGTGGCAGCCAGGATGTGCCGGTGGCAGCCAGGGATGTGCCGGGTGGCCGCCATTGATGTGCAGGGTGGCAGCCAGGTATGTGCCGGGTAGCAACCAGGGATGTGCCGGGTGGCAGCCAGGGATGTGCCGGGTGGCAGCCAGGGATGTGCCGGGTGGCAGCCAGAGATTTTCCGGGTGGCAGCCAGGGATGTGCCGGGTGGCAGCCAGGGATGTGCCGGGTGGCAGCCAGGGATGTGCCGGGTGGCAGCCAGAGATGAGCCGAATGGCAGCCAGGGATGTGCCGGGTGGCAGCCAGGGATGTGCAGGGTGGCAGCCAGGGATGTGCAGGGTGGCAGCCAGGATGTGCCGGGTGGCAGCCAGGGATGTGCCGGGTGGCAGCCAGGAATTGCCGGGTGGCAGCCAGGGATGTGCCGGGTGGCAGCCAGGATGTGCCGGGTGCAGCCAGGATGTGCCGGTGCAGCCAGGATGTGCAGGGTGGCAGCCAGGGATGTGCCGGTGGCAGGCAGGGATGTGCCGGGTGGAAGGCAGGGATGTGCAGGGTGGCAGCCAGGGATGTGCCGGGTGGCAGCCAGGGATGATGCCAAGTGGCAGCCAGGGATTGCCGGTAGCAGCCAGGATGTGCCGGGTGGCAGCAAGGGATGTGCAGGCTGGCAGCCAGGGATGTGCCAGGTGGCAGCCAGGGAAGTGCCGGGTGGCAGCCAGGGATGTGCCGGGTGGCAGCCAGGGATGTGTCGGGTGGTAGCCAGGGTGCCGGGTGGTAGCCAGGGATGTGCCGGGTGGTAGCCAGGATGTGCCGGTGGTAGCCAGGATGTGCCGGGTGGTAGCCAGGGATGTGCCGAGTGGTAGCCAGGGATGTGCAGGGTGGCAGCAAAGAAAGTGCCGGGTGGCAGCCAGGGAAGTGCCGGGTGGTAGCCAGGGATGTGCTGGGTGGTAGCCAGTAGTGTGTGGCTTCACGATGTGTATAGTGTAGTGTGTAGCTTCACGATGTGTATAGTGTAGTGTGTGGCTGCACGATGTGTATAGTGTGGTGTGTGGCTGCACGATGTGTATAGTGTAGTGTGTGGCTTCACGATGTGTATAGTGTAGTGTGTGGCTTCACGATGTGTATAGTGTGGAGTGTGGCTTCACGATGTGTATAGTGTGGTGTGTGGCTTCACGATGTGTATAGTGTGGTGTGTGGCTTCACGATGTGTATAGTGTGGTGTGTGGCTTCACGATGTGTATAGTGTGGTGTGTTTCTTCACGATGTGTATAGTGTAGTGTGTGGCTTCACGATGTGTATAGTGTAGTGTGTGGCTGCACGATGTGTATAGTGAGGTGTGTGGCTTCACGATGTGTATAGTGTAGTGTGTGGCTGCACGATGTGTAAGTGTGGTGTGTGGCTTCACGATGTGTATAGTGT
>WNWK01002991.1:0-77500 GCA_009830355.1 Cherax destructor
CCCCATCCCTGGCATACATGTCATTTCTGCCATAGAAGAGGTCCCAGTTGTCAATGAATGTTACTGCATTTTCCTTACAGTATTTGTCCAGCCAGCAATTGACACCAATTGCCCTGGACAACCAATCATTTCCAACTCCTCTCCTTGGCAAAATACCACATATGACAGGGTTCCCACCCTTCTTCCTAATTCTGTCTATTGCTGACCTATAGCTGCTAATCAGCTCCTCACTCCTACGTCTGCCAACATCGTTGCCTCCAGCACTGAGACAGATAATAGGATTGCTCCCATTACCTCTCATGATGTCGTCCAGACGGCTAACAATATCCTTCATCCCAGCCCCAGGATAACACACCCTCTGCCTCCTATTCCTATCCTTAAGACAAAATTCCCTATCCATAAACTTAATCTGACTATCCCCAACTAAAACAATGTTCTTACCTCGACTGGCGGTGTGCATGACGTTCTCGACGGTCTTTGTAGAGATGGTCTTCGCTGGGATGTCTTCACATTCGTCTGATAACAAGGAGAAAGAGTTGCTGGTTTTCACAGCAGTCTCCTAGACCTTCTTCAACTTCAGCTTCGTCCCTTCAGATTCGACTAGCATCCATTCGTTGGTCTGATCATCGGCGACATTGTTCCGGGGATAATCCTTGCATATACCCTTCAAACGTTGAATCTCTCTTCTAGCTTCCGTTAATTCCGCCTTCATTTGGAGATATAGCTGCTCGTAGTCGAGGGAAACCATCATCCAATCTCAGGTAGCTAATAACGGAAGCACAGCAAAGATGGTTCAGTCCACAGGGAGTACACTAGACACGTCTTCACTGAGCTAAGAACAGGTCACCACTGAGCTAAGAACAGGCCACCACTGACCTTAAATTACATTCACTTGTAAGACGTAGAATGAGGGGAGACATGATCGAGGTATACTAGTGGAAAATGGGTATTAACAAAGGGGATATAAATAAGGTCTTGAGGATATCTCTCCAAGAGAGAACCCGCAATAATGGATTCAAGTTAGATAAGTTTAGATTTAGAAAGGATATAGGAAAGTATTGGTTTGGAAATAGGGTAGTTGATGAGTGGAACAGTCTGCCTAGTAGGGGGATTGAAGCTAGGACCTTGGGTAGTTTCAAATTTAGGTTGGATAAATTCATGAGTGAGAGGGGTTGGATTTGAGTGGGACTCGCACATGAATAAATAGAATTATCAAAGCTTATTTCTTGGGTAGCATTGAAAATTAGATTGAGCAAGTGTTCTGTTAGTGGGACGGATTGTGAAGGACATGCCTAGTATGGGCCAACAGGCCTGCTGCAGTGTTCCTCCTTTCTTATGTTCTTATGTTCTTATGTTGCATCACACACTCACCCAATGCATGTTACACCACATACTCACCCACTGCATGTTACACCACACACCCACTGCATGTTGCACCACACACTCACCCACTGCATGTTGCATCACACACTCACCTACTGCATGTTGCATCACACACCCACTGCATGTTGCACCACCCACTGCATGTTGCATCACCCACTCACCCACTGCATGTTGCATCACAATCACCCACTGCATGTTACACCACCCACTGCATGTTACACCACCCACTCACCCACTGCATGTTACACCACCCACTCACCCACTGCATGTTACACCACCCACTCACCCACTGCATGTTACACCACCCACTCACCCACTGCATGTTACACCACCCACTCACCCACTGCATGTTACACCACCCACTCACCCACTGCATGTTGCATGACACATTGCATGTTGCATCACCCACTGCATGTTGCATGACACACTGCATGTTGCATCACCCACTCACGCACTTCGTTACATCACCCACTCACCCACTGCATGTTGCATCACACACTCATCCACTGCATGTTGCATCACACACTCACCCACTGCATGTTGCATCTCACACTCACCCACTGCATGTTGCATCACTCACTCACTGCATGTTGCATCACGCACTCGCCCATTATGTTGCATCACCCACTGCATGTTGCATCACACACACACTGCATGTTGCATCATACTCACCCACTGCATATTGCATCACACCCACTGCATGTTGCATCACACCCACTGCATGTTGCATCACACACCCATTGCATATTGCGTCACATATTCACCCACTGCATGTATCACACACTCACCCACTGCATGTTACATCACACACTCACCCACTGCATGTTGCATCACACACTCACCCATTGCATGTTGCATCACACACTTACCACTGTGTGTTGCATCACACTCACCCATTGCATGATGCATCACACATTCACCCACCACTGCATGTTGTATCACACACTCACCCACTGCATGTTGCATCAAAACACTTACCCACTGTGTGTTGCATCACACACTCACCCACCACTGCATGTTACACCACATACTCACCCACTGTATGTTGCATCACACACCCACTGCATGTTGCATCACACACTTACCCACTGTGTGTTGCATCACACTCACCCATTGCATGTTGCATCACACTCACCCACCACTGCATGTTACACCACATACTCACCCACTGCATGTTGCATCACACACTCACCCACTGCATGTTGCATCACACACTTACCCACTGTGTGTTGCATCACACTCACCCATTGCATGTTGCATCACACACCCACCACTGCATGTTACACCACATACCCACTGTATGTTGCATCACACACTCACCCACTGCATGTTGCATTACACACTCACCCACTGCATGTTGCATCACACACTCACCCACTGCATGTTGCATCACACATCACCCACTTCATTACCATTACTCTTCTGTAATGATATTTTTCCAGCGGCCGGCTAAATGCTATTTGAATAATTACATGAACATTGCAACGAATACTTTTACTGAATTCCAATTAGTGAGCGCCAGATCTGATGCATTTAATTATTTGTGAAACTCGTACGCTAAATGGACGAGATATATCTTAGTGTTGATATGCTCAATTGTATGACTGTGTAAATATACTCGTAAGTCTGGCGTTAATATACTCATGGGTATAATCTGTTTTTTATATACACACAAGTAAGGTGTTAATATACACTGGGGGTATAGTCTGGTGTTAGGGGTATAGTCTGGTGTTAATATACACACGCATATACGCTGGAGTTATAACCTGGTGTTGATACACTGTTATACCTGGTGTTGATATACACACTGTTATACCTGGTGTTGATATACACACTGTTATACCTGGTGTTGATATACACACTGTTATACCTGGTGTTGATATACACACTGTTATACCTGGTGTTGATATACACACTGTTATACCTGGTGTTGATATCACACTGTTATACCTGGTGTTATATACACACTGTTATACCTGGTGTTTATATACACACTGTTATACCTGGTGTTGATATACACACTGTTATACCTGGTGTTGATATACACACTGTTATACCTGGTGTTGATATTCACACTGTTATACCTGTTTTTACACTGTTATAACCTGGTGTTGATACACTGTTATAACCTGGTGTTGATACACTGTTATAACCTGGTGTTGATACACTGTTATAACCTGGTGTTGATACACTGTTATAACCTGGTGTTGATACACTGTTATAACCTGGTGTTGATACACTGTTATAACCTGGTGTTGATACACTGTTATAACCTGGTGTTGATACACTGTTATAACCTGGTGTTGATACACTGTTATAACCTGGTGTTGATACACTGTTATAACCTGGTGTTGATACACTGTTATAACCTGGTGTTGATACACTGTTATAACCTGGTGTTGATACACTGTTATAACCTGGTGTTGATACACTGTTATAACCTGGTGTTGATACACTGTTATAACCTGGTGTTGATACACTGTTATAACCTGGTGTTGATACACTGTTATAACCTGGTGTTGATACACTGTTATAACCTGGTGTTGATACACTGTTATAACCTGGTGTTGATACACTGTTATAACCTGGTGTTGATACACTGTTATAACCTGGTGTTGATCACTGTTATAACCTGGTGTGATGCCTGTATAACCTGGTGTTGATGCACTGTTATAACCTGGTGTTGATGCACTGTTATAACCTGGTGTTGATGCACTGTTATAACCTGGTGTTGATACACTGTTATAACCTGGTGTTGATACTGTTATAACCTGGTGTTGATAACTGTTATAACCTGGTGTTGATACTGTTATAACCTGGTGTTGTTGTATACCTGGTGTTGATCACTGTTATAACCTGGTGTTGATGCACTGTTATAACCTGGTGTTGATACTGTTATAACCTGGTGTTGATATACACACTGTTATAACCTGGTGTTGATATACACACTGTTATAACCTGGTGTTGATATACACACTGTTATAACCTGGTGTTGATATACACACTGTTATAACCTGGTGTTGATATACACACTGTTATAACCTGGTGTTGATATACACACTGTTATAACCTGGTGTTGATATACACACTGTTATAACCTGGTGTTGATACCCTGTTATAACCTGGTGTTGATTCCCCGTTTATAACCTGGTGTTGATTCCCCGTTTATAACCTGGTGTTGATATACACAATGTTATACGTGGTGTTGATATACACAATGTTATAACCTGGTGTTGATATACACACTGTTATAACCTGGTGTTGATATACACACTGTTATAACCTGGTGTTGATACCCTGTTATAACCTGGTGTTGATTCCCCGTTTATAACCTGGTGTTGATTCCCCGTTTATAACCTGGTGTTGATATACACAATGTTATACGTGGTGTTGATATACACAATGTTATACGTGGTGTTGATATACACAATGTTATACGTGGTGTTCATATACACACTGTTATACCTGGTGTTGATATGCACACTGTTATACCTGGTGTTGATATGCACACTGTTATACCTGGTGTTGATATACACACTGTTATACCTGGTGCTGATATACACACTGTTATACCTGGTGATGATATACACACTGTTATACCTGGTGTTGATATACACACTTTTATACCTGGTGTTGATATACACACTTTTATACCTGGTGTTGATATACACACTTTTATACCTGGTGTTGATATACACACTTTTATACCTGGTGTTGATATACACACTGTTATACCTGGTGTTGATGGACACTGTTATAACCTGGTGTTGATACACTTCTATACCTGGTGTTGATATTCACACTCTTATAACCTGGTGTTGATATACACACTGTTATACCTGGTGTTGATATACACACTGTTATACCTGGTGTTGATATACACACTGTTATACCTGGTGTTGATATACGCACTGTTATACCTGGTGTTGATATACGCACTGTTATACCTGGTGTTGATATAGGCACTGTTATAACCTGGTGTTGATATACTGTTATAACATGGTGTTGATATATTCATTGTTATAACATTGAGATAATATTAAATATGGAATATCCTATACATGTAACTAGTATAAATTTTGAGTATCAGCTTTGATGACTATCAACCTTGAAGTGTCAGTCGTGATCGTACCTTGCATTAAAACTGCGAATTATTTTATTATCCACTCTATTTTCTGTTTTTTTTCATCTCTTTTGATCTGACGCAGTAAAAATGTTGCCTGACGTCTGTGCTACTTATCCGGATATGCAGTTTCCAGCTGTGTCCACTTGTTCTGTTGCCTCTCATGAGAAATATTGTCTGCCTTGTTTACTTCCCTATTTTGAATGCTATAATCATGTCTTCTCTCTTTCTACTATCTTCCGGCTCTCAAAATTTTTCTCATTGATTTTGTGTTATAGCTTTTTTATCAGTCTTGTTGCAAACTTTTGATCCCTTTTATTCTCATACATTTGTACCCTACTTAGTTAAGTTTGCAAGGATCGAGGTCATTATTTCTGGCCATCTTAACTGTTATCGGCAGATTTCACTGATTTCTGACTTCAGGACCCAACCATAAGTTCTCTGAAAGATGTGTGCAGTGTTTGCCTCTACTAACGCCTTCTCATTTAATGTTTTTCCCTTATTCACCACACAAAGACCGAGGTATTTCCTAATATCTCTATAGCCCATCTTCCTCTTGAGAGGCAATTAACCACTCCTGGCTCCCTCCCCTCACACATTTAACAGAATCTCGCTATCCATCTAACCTCTGAGTATTTTCTATGTTATGGTCATGTTCTTTCCTGATCCTTCTCTCTTCTAGTGTTCTTAGTTTGAAATCCGTAAGTGTTCCATCCCCCTCAGTTGCTGAGCCATCTTGTTCCAAACCTTTGGATCTTCTCTAATATGCTTGAACAAGTGCGAGACCCGTGCTAGCGCCGTATATAATAGATCTCAACGAGCGCAGTATATAATTTCCTAAATTATTTTTTTCAGGCTATTTTAAGTTTTTTCGTGTTAGGTCATTTTGCATATACTGCTGAAGTTAAATGATTGATAATTTTTTCTGGTAATATTATTTTTTTTTTTTTATTAACACATCGGCCGATTCCCACCAAGGCAGGGTGGCCCGAGAAAGAAAAACTTTCATCATCATTCACTCCATCACTGTCTTGCCAGAGGGGTGCTTACACTACAGTTATAAAACTGCAACATTAACACCCCTCCTTCAGAGTGCCGACACTGTACTTCCCATCTCCAGGACTCAAGTCCAGCCTGCCGGTTTACCTGAATCCCTTCATAAATGTTACTTTGCTCACACTCCAACAGCACGTCAAGTATTAAAAACCATTTGTCTCCATTCACTCCTATCAAATACGCTCACACATGCTTGCTGGAAGTCCAAGCCCCTCGCACACAAAACTTCCTTTACCCCCTCCCTCCAACCTTTCCTAGGCCGACCCCTACCCCGCCTTCCCTCCACTACAGATTTATACACTCTCGAAGTTATTCTGTCTCGTTCCATTCTCTCTACATGTCCGAACCACCTCAACAACCCCTCCTCAGCTCTCTGGATAATAGTTTTGGTAATCCCGCACCTCCTCCTAATTTCCAAACTCCGAATTCTCTGCATTATAATCACACCACACATTGACCTCAGACATGACATCTCCACTGCCTCCAGCCTTCTCCTCGTTGCAACATTCATCACCCATGCTTCACACCCATATAAGAGTGTTGGTATAACTATACTCTCATACATTCCCTTCTTTACTTCCATGGACAAAGTTCTTTGTCTCCACAGACTCGAAGTGCTCCACTCACCCTTTTTCCCTCATCAATTCTATGATTCACCTCATCCTTCATAGACCCATCTGCTGACATGTCCACTCCCAAATATCTGAATACATTCACCTCCTCCATACTCTCTCCCTCCAATCTGATATCCAATCTTTCGTCACCTAATCTTTTTGTTATCCTCATCACCTTACTCTTTCCTATATTCGCTTTCAATTTTCTTCTTTTACACACCCTACCAAATTCATCCACCAACCTCTGCAACTTCTCTTCAGAATCTCCCAAAGCACAGTGTCATCAGCAAAAGCAACTGTGACAACTCCACTTTGTATTTAATTCTTTATCTTTTAACCCACACCTCTTGCCAAGACCCTCGCATTCACTTCTCTTACAACCCCATCTATAAATATATTGAACAACCACGGTGACATCACACATCCTTGTCTAAGGCCCACTTTTACTGGGAAATCGTCCCCTTCCCTCCTACACACTCATAAAAACTCTTCACTGCTTTCAGTAACCTACCTCCTATTCCATACACCTGCAACATCTGCCACATTGCCCCCCTATCCACCCTATCATACGCCTTTTCCAAATCCATAAATGCCACAAAAACCTCTTTACCCTTATCCAAATACTGTTCACCTATATGTTTCACTGTAAACACTTGGTCTACACACCCCTACCTTTCCTAAAGCCCCCTTGTTCATCTGCTATCCTGCTTTCTGTCTTACTCTTAATTCTTTCAATAATAACTCTACCATACACTTTACCAGGTACACTCAACAGACTTATTCCCCTATAATTTTGCACTCTCTTTGTCCCCTTTGCCTTTATACAAAGGAACAATACATGCTCTCTGCCAATCCTAGGTACCTTACCCTCTTCCATACATTTATTAAATAATAGCACTAAGCACTCCAAAACTATATCCTCACCTGCTTTTAACATTTCTATCTTTATCCCATCAATCCCAGCTGCCTTACCCCCTTTCATTCTACCCACTGCCTCACGAACTTCCCTACACCCACAACTGGCTCTTCCACACTCCTACAAGATGTTATTCCTCCTTGCCCTATACACGAAATCACAGCTTCCCTGTCTTCATCAACATTTAACAACTCCTCAAAATATTCCCTCCATCTTCCCGATACCTCTAACTCTCCATTTAATAACTCTCCTCTCCTATTTTTAACTGTCAAATCCATTTGTTCCCTAGGCTTCCTCAACTTATTAATCTCACTCCAAAACTTTTCCTTATTTTCAACAAAATTTGTTGATAACATCTCACCCACTCTCTCATTTGCTCTCTTTTTACATTGCTTCACCACTCTCTTAACCTCTCTTTTTCTCTCCATATACTCTTCCCTCCTTGCATCACTTCTACTTTGTAAAAACCTCTCATATGCTAACTTTTTCTCCCTTACTACTGTCTTTACATCATCATTCCACCAATCGCTCTTCTTCTGGTAATATGCTTGGAAAAATGCTTCTTCCAAGACCTTTATCCATGCACGTTGCCTGTAGCATCTCTCCTCCCTAGCTGTATTCCGTATCCGGTCTTCCCACTCCCTCTTTTATTTTCATTACCTTACACTTATCATTATTGCATTCAGGTAGTAACCTTGATGATCATGTTTGCAGCCTGTTACTATCCTTGTAACTATCACATCTCCATAAAAGTGATGAACATTATTTAATTTCCTTTACATGTCATTTAAGTACACACATCAGAAACAGCAAGAGCCAGTGCCTTAAGGGACACCACAACTCGTCACTCGTGTAAGTTCGGACACTTTCTTGAAATCGCCTGCTACTTTCTATTAATTAAGCACGTGTGTATTCACTTGCTTACCATTTCTACCATCCATGATTCCTCTTCACAATTCGTATAGACTCTTTCAGTGATATACTGTGTTAAGGGTTTTATTACATTGAGGAACATATAGTCTTCACTGTCTTCTCTCTCCTGCTCCATTTTTATCACTGTTATGAACGTCTAGGTGAATAGACTGAGCTCTAAAACAAAAATAGAGACAGAGATTTGTACACAGTGAACACTAGACAGAGTGCTCAGTACACAGTAGACACTAGACAGAGAGCATTATACACATTAAACTCTAGACGGAGATCTCTGAACACTGTAAACTTGAGAGAGAGAGAGAGAGAGAGAGAGATTTCTGAACACTGAAAGCACTAGCCCTAGAGTTCTTCACACAATAAACCCTAGACAGTGAGTTGTTTGCTATGAACATTAGACGGAGAGTACAATAAACTGTAAACGCTAGAAAAAATGCAATTCACACATAAAACATTAGACAGGGAACTCGGTACACGATAAGCACTAGGTATTGAGCTGTGTACACTGAAAACACTTAAAAAAAGCTCTGTGCACTACAAACACTGAGAGCCTTGTTCACTGTAAACACTAGACATACTCACACGAAGGCGCGAAGGGACCACAACTTAAAGCAACCTTCGGGTATTTAGCCTCTCCAGGAAGGTACCACTGACGTTACCAAAGGCAGTGAAGTGAGGTGAAGGCTAAAATTCAGTAGTTTCTTTTTGATTGTGACAGTACTGTCCACCCCCGGGTAGACAGTACTATCTACCCCCCGGTAGACAGTACTATCTACCCCCGGGTATAGACTGGTATAGACATATAAAGTGTTGCCGGAAGTTGATACTTAACACCAGTTAATCAAGTGGACAAGACAAATGTTACAAATTTAAGTGAAGGTTAAAAGTGCAGTGATAAGTTTGAGAAGTGAGTGTTTGAGAAAAATAGAGACTAAATACAGCACAGATGATATATCTGATAAACAAACAGGAAGCTTCTCCGTAAGGATTAACTGAAGGATCTACTGCACGGTGTTGTGACGAGGTCCCCTCCAGGCGTACGATACTGCACGGTGCTGTGACGAGGTCCCCTCCAGGCGTACGATACTGCACGCTGCTGTGACGAGGTCCCTCAGGCGTACGATACTGCACGCTGCTGTGACGAGGTCCCCTCCAGACGTACGATACTGCACGCTGCTGTGACGAGGTCCCCTCCAGGCGTACGATACTGCACGGTGCTGTGACGAGGTCCCCTCCAGGCGTACGATACTGCACGGTGCTGTGACGAGGTCCCCTCCAGGCGTACGATACTGCACGCTGCTGTGACGAGGTCCCCTCCAGGCGTACGATACTGCACGCTGCTGTGACGAGGTCCCCTCCAGACGTACGATACTGCACGCTGCTGTGACGAGGTTCCCTCCAGGCGTACGATACTGCACGCTGCTGTGACGAGGTCCCCTCCAGGCGTACGATACTGCACGCTGCTGTGACGAGGTCCCCTCCAGGCGTACGATACTGCACGCTGCTGTGACGAGCTCCCCTCCAGGCGTACGATACTGCACGCTGCTGTGACGAGGTCCCCTCCAGGCGTACGATACAGCACGCTGCTGTGACGAGGTCCCCTCCAGGCGTACGATACTCATCTAATGTGGTCAGTTGTTTTAGTCTTTTTGTGACATCCTTTACCTGGCTGTGAAAGAACACTCTTTCCATACCATAGGTAGGCGGAAACCCTGGCAATATAGTAGCGTATTTTCAGGCATATAAGGCGCACGAGCATTACGAGTATTACAACTTTACTACTTTATATAATGAACTGCATGTCTTTTTATAAAACACCACCTTGCTAGTAACCCAAAGTCTTCCCTTGGCCTTGATCTTGAGCATATAAAGCGCAGGATGATTTTCCAAGACTTTTATTTGGAAAAAAAGCGCGCCTTATATGCCAGAAAATATGGTAATTGTTTATATCTTAGATTGTTTTTACTACTACTCAGATATTGTGTAAGTGTATCAACAGGTGCATCAGAATTCCACAAGTATAGCGGTACAATGCAGTCGGGAAACAGGAGAGATACATATACAGTCTTACGATCATAGACATAAAGGCAGGCTCATAGCACGGGCGAGGAAAATACGAAGTAAACATCCCCACAGAGACCTCACACACACACACACACACACACACACACACACACACACACACACACACACACACACACACAGAGCTAGCCAAACTCTGGGCTAACCCCCACTTTCCCATCAATACTAACACCAACGACTCATCCATGCCCCTTTTTCTCCCATCCCTTTTCCTTCCTGCAACCTAGCACCTAACCAAACTCAGTAGTCACTGGCATACCAACCCCATCCCTGCATCCCACACTCTTGTCGGTGAACATCATGAAGAGGCCGTAGACAATGCAGACCTGTGTACAGTTAAGGTAAGTTAAGAGTGTGGTACATCAACACAAATGGGATATCTAACAAGAGTAGTGAGCTGAAGGAACGAATAGCTGAGGTAAATCCAGACATCATAGCCATCACAGAGACAAAGCTGGCCGACATGATAACAGATGCTATTTTTGCCAGCTGGATATCGAGTGATAAGGAAAGACAGAGGAAATAGGGGAGGCAGAGGAATGACTCTCCTAACCAGAAATTCATGGAGTTTCGAAGAAGTGAGAGGAATATGGGATTATATTATCCTGCATTCGTGTCTCTTTTGCTAGCAGGTTTTTTTCAGTGAAAGAAAGGGCAATGCCAATATGCCCAAGGAAAAGACCACTTGAGCAGGTACTGGCCACCATACACACAACAAGAGTAGAGGCAAAAGAAATCTTATGATGGAGCTGGATACATCAAAAGTAGTGGATCCAAACAGTGTATCACAATGGATTCAGCGAGAGGGAGCAGAATTACTGTCCTAATCGCTAGCTATGATCTATAATCAAGCCGAGAACACAGAACAGTTACAAGAAATCTAGAAGACAGCGAACGTAATACCTGTATTTAGGAAAGGAGATAGCCAAGAGGTCATCTCTTAGTCACTAAACACAAAAGACATAGCCCCATCTGTAATTCTTTGCAATTGCTTTACTCCAACAAAGGTGGTAGTAAAGCAATTGCAAAGAATTACAGATCGATAACACCAACGTCCCACATCATAAAAATCTTTGAAAGGGTTCTAGGAAACAAGTTCGCGACCACCTGGACACCCACCAATTGCACAACCCAAGGCAGCATGAGTTTGTAATTTAATGATTCCTGTCTGTATCCTTTCTTAAAAAAAATGGAATTAGATTTGCTGTCTTCCACACCGGCAGTTGTCCTGTTTCAATGGATTTACTGAAGATTGCTTCTAGCTCCACACACAGTTTCTGCCTCTCACAACTACTGGATGACTATGACATGGTCTTGGATGATCTGGAAGACAAACAAACTGCAGATGTAGTATACACAGACTGCGAAAGCCTTCGACAAGTGCTATCATGGTGTAATAGCACACAAAATGTGTGATGAAGGAATAACAGGAACAGTGAGTAGATGGATTTATAACTTCCTAACAAACAGAATACGAAGAGTAATAGTAAACAAAGTAAAGTCAGAGGTTACAGTGAAAAGCTCTGCTTCACAATGTACATTACTCGCTCCCATCCATCAGTGTCCTCCTTTGCTGCTGATACCAGAATTTGCCTGACAGTGACATCCATCGAGAACACTGCAAATCTCCAAGCGGACAATAACCAGATCTTTAAATGGACTTCATAAAACAATGTGAAGTTCATTGAAGACAATTACTCCGCTATGGAAAACTAGAGAAAATTAAAACTGGATCGGAGTATAAAACAAATTCCAACAACACAATAAAGTGAAAAACCAATGGGAAGGACCTGGGAGTGATAACGTCAGAGAATCTCACTTTCAAAGACCACAACAATGTTTCTATGACATCTGCTAGTAAGATGAATTACGCATTATGAGAACCTTCAAAACTAGGGGATGCCAAGCCAATGAATATTATTCTCTTTCAAGGCAGGCGAAACTTCAGACCTGGAGAATAAAAACTTAACTTTCACTTCACGTATAAGTACAATAAAGCACCTAAATTACTGAGAACGGTTGAAGTCCCTTGACTTGTACTTCTTGGAATGCAGGCGAGAAAGATGCATGAAAGATACACTTGGAAAAATCTTAAAGCGACTAGTCCCAAATCTGCACACGGAAATCAGTGTAACATCCCCTCAATAAAAAGAAGGGTGCCATGAGTACGCTAAGATACAACACAATAAGTGTCAGGGGACCCGCCGGTACGTCGGTTTGCTTTTGGCCAGCAGTAACAGCCTGGGTGATTAGCTCCTGATCCACTACGAGGCCTGGTCATGACCCGGGCCATGGGGGCGTTGACCCGGGACACCCCTCCAGGTATTAGAAGGGTAGTGGAGCACCTGGAAAGGAGTGGATTCATATACAACAAAAAACAGCTTTCGAGATGGTAAATCATGTTTAAAGAAATCAACTAAAGTTCTATGGCAAGATAACAAAAGTTAGGCAGGAGAAAAAAGGGATGGGTGACAGCCACAAAAACTAGAGGAGCAGGCAGGAATAGCAAGGAAAGCATTACAGTGGTTCAAAGAATACTTAATTAACAGAGAGGAAACAATTAATTATTATCCTGGAAAAGGTGTTGGAATGGGCGAGTGGGGTTCTACTCGGGCCAGTACTTGCAACAATGATGAATTAGACACTTGTGCAACACCTCGGTATCTTTATTATTGAAACGTTTCGACAACCAGTGGCTTCCTCAGTCCAATACAGAGAAGAATGGTTGAAGATCAGAAGGAATTTGAGGTAATCATTTGTTCAGCCTGAAGTCGATGTGATCAGCCCATCAATTTTGATAAGAGTGCAGTAAATGTGCGGAGGAACTTATATACTGTAGACAAGTGAGGTGAAGCAGTCGCAGGTGTCATCTTGGACAAATCCACAGGTGGAAGTAGGTCATACCTATAGGTTAGGTAAGCATAGAATTTCCTGTATCAAGATCCAAAGATGTTGCTGACAGGAATGTTGAGATATGGTTCAGACAACCGACAGGATGATGAATTAGACACTTGTCTGACACTTCCACCTGTGGATTTGGCCAAGGTGACACCTCCTACTGCTTCACCTCACCTGTCTACATTTTATAAGCTCCTTCTCCGCACATATGATGTACTCTTATCAAGACTGCCGGACTGATTACATCGACTTCGGGCTGAGGGACTGATTACTTCAAATTCCTTCTGATTTTCAACATTCTTCTCTGTACTGGACTGAGGAAATCACTGGTTCGCGAAGCGTTTCAACAATAAAGATACCCAAGTGTTGCACAAGTGCCTAATTCCTCATCCCGTCGATTCTCTGAACCATTTATTTACACTCGGAACAGTTCTGTTTCTTTAATACGTAAATGACATAACAGGAAATCGCGTCAGAGTTGTTACTGTTGGCAGATGATCTGAAACTAACGACGAGAATACAAACAGGAGTATACCAGAAATTATTACAAATGGACCTGGACAGTCTGCAGGATTGGTCTGACAAGTGGCTTTTAGAATTTAACCCTAGTAAACAAACCATACCACGGGTGGGGTTAGAACCCGCGATCAGTCTCGAAACTCCAGACCGTCGCGTTAGCCACTGGGTTAGTAAATGCAAAATTATTAAAATCAGGGATGTCACGAAACTGAAACAGACTTTAGACCTAACTGAAAGAGACGGATACTAGGGACAGCATAGTTCTAAGCATTTCGCCTGATTCACTCATTAAGCGAATAAAAGCTACAACAAACGCAAGAGTAGCTCTCAGGAAACTCAACAGAGAGGCATTCACTACCGGTATATGTTATGCCTATCACGGAGCTCTCAGCGTTGTTATGGAACCCGCGCCTGTTAAAGTATGTAAGAGTGGGAAAATGAAAATATTTGCACCACAACTACTCAGAGCTGAGGAGTATGAGCCAGGAGAGGCTCCAGGAGCTAAACCTAACGATATTAAAAGACAGGAGGAGATATGATTACGACGTTGAAAACACAGAAGAATTAACAGGTGAGGATAGGGGCGCCAGAATAAGAGGCGTGTATCAGGTACACAAGGGCACAGACGGAAGTCAAAAACACAGATGAATCATAGGGATTTTAGGAAACATTTCTTCAGACTTACAGAGGTCAGGAAGTGGAATGACCTAGACAGCGAAGTGGTAGAGGCAGAATCCATACATAGTTTTAAGAATAAGTATAATAGAGCTCACGCAGCCAGGAGTGAATGATCCCAGTAGCAGCCAACGGTGAGGCAGAGCCAGGAGCTGCAGCCACAGTTAAGTGAGTACATATCGCTCTGTACACAGTAAACACAAAACAAAGTTCTATATACTATTAACACTAGACAGAGAGCAGTGTACACTTTACATACAAAAAGTGAGAGCTTTGTACACTGTAAACATGAGAGAGAGAGAGAAAGCACTGTACGCTGTTAGCACAAAACAGAGAGATATAGAAAGAGAAAGAAACTGCTAACTGTTAAGACTAGACAGGCTACTTTGAACACGGACAGCACCACTAGACAGAAAGCGCTGTATGCAAAACAGAGATCACTGTACATTGTAAATGCTAGACAGAGGTCACTGTACACTGTAAACACTTGCCAGAGAATTCTGAATAGTGTAAACACTAGATAGAGAGCGCCGTACACTGTAAGCACTAAACAGTGTACACTAGACAGAGCGTTGTACACTGTAAACACATAAAGAAAGCTCTGTGCACTATAAACACCAGACACTAAATAATAGATGTACAGGTTTGATCACAAAAGCAAAAAAATACAGCAATGATTTCTATACACGTAAATACGATCAAAATTTTATTTGCCAGGTAACTTAAAAGTATCACGTCATAAAAAGGGGAAAAAGAGAGGGGAAAGCGGCACATGTGAAATATTTTTCAAATATATTTTGCAAATGCAAAGCAAAACGTGCGCGGTTTTTTTTTCTAATAATTATTGATGAACAATAGAGCAGCTATTTTTACCATTAACTTTTTATATTAACATGATTTTTATAACGTCGATGAAATCTCGTATGTTAAAAAAATTAACATGTTACCTTTTGAAAATATTCAGCTTGACATTTAAGGACAAAGAGGCTAAATAATATATTGGTAATTGTTTAGTTGAATTATGTTACATTTATTTTTTGTTATATCGATAAAATCATTTAGCATAAATAAACAGTGGCGATCAAGTTATATTATTATATTTGCATGGAATTATAGCAGCGTATTGTTGTACCAAGTTCTTGGTACGTTGTCCCGTAGCAGCGTACTCAGCTCACACATTGAGTAACCGTGGTTCGATCCCTGGTACTGGTGGAAAAACTGGGTGTGTTTCCTAAAGACACCTGCTGTCCATGTTCACCTAGCAGTAAGTAGGTACCTGGGTGTTAGCCGGCTGGTGTGGGTCGCATCCCGGGGGACAAAATTAACCTAAGTTGCCCGAAATGCTCTGCATTACCAGGGACTTTCTATATAGTATGTCACTGATGTTAGCTATGGTCTGTATACGTTATACATGTACTTTTAGAATTATTAAAGATTATAATAATGATAATAATAATAATTATTATTATTATTATTATTATTATTATTATTATTATTATTATTATTATTTTATTTTTGCTCTAATGTTATGAATTACAGCGATGTAATTCTTTATTTTCAAGGTTAGTTTGTTTGTGGGGAAGTGATAAATATTGCCAATAATAATAATAAAATCATTATCTCTATAAGACCATGTACAAGGTATACAGACCATAGCTGACATCAATGACATACTACTGAATAGAAGCCCCTTGTTATACAGAGCATTTCGGGGAAATTAGGTCAATTTTGTCCCAGGATGCGACCCACAATAGTCGACTACCAGCCAGGTACCCAATTTACTGATGGGTGAACATTGGACAGCAGGTATCTTAAGAAAACACGCCCTAATGTTTCCAGCCGTACAAGGGATCGAACCCAGGACCTCATTGTGTGAGCTAAGTGGGCTAGCAATCGAGCTACGAGACTCCTAAATGCTACTACGTGATATCTTATCTCTTTTATTTTTAATGCAATAAGCATTACTGTAATCAATTTTATTGGTTTATATCCCCCTTGTGTTCAGGTGTAAATATTAGTATCTTATATTTCACTAATGAAAATCTACCACTGTAAATTATGGAGTTGTAAATCATACAGCTGTGCATTATAACAGTGTTGATCCTCCCAATATAATTTTGACAGTTGGCGATATGTTGGTTGTAAATCTTGCTGCTTATGAGTATTTCTGGCTATTTTTTCGTTAAGGCAAATCTTACCTCTGTAAATATATATAGTTAAAAATATTACGGTAATAGGAGCGTCCATTTTTAGTTAGCTTGTTGCGAATATTGAATATATTCAGAGTCATCTCAGGCAAATATTATTGTTGTACAGTAATTTCTCCGCGGTGCCCCGTGGCCTGGTGGCAACAGCTCTCGCTTCACACGGTGAGGGTGCGGGTTCGATTCTCGGCGAAGGGTTGGAAGCATTGGACGTGTTTCCTTACACCGGTTGTCTATGTTCACCCATCAGTAAAACGGGTACCTGGGTGTTAGTGGACTGGTGTGGGTCGCATCCTGGGACAAAACTGACCTAATTTGCCCGAAATGCTCTGCATAACAAGCGGCTTTCTATATAGTAGTATGTCATTAATGTCAGCTAGGACTGTATACCTTGTATTTGTAGTAAATAAAGATAATACTATTATTATAAATCACATTTTTGTAAATCTTGCCGTTGTATATTTTACCAGAAGAGGTAAATTAAGCGGAGTGAGAAGTTTCTTAGTAAGACAACCAGCGCAAGTGTAGACATGAAAATGGTAACTAGTTCCATGATGTAAGTGACTTCCCAGAGGAAACACAGACACTACTAGATTCCGAAGATGGTATTTCAGTGTTGCTGTGTCGTGCCTATTGGCCTTATTACGCGTGTAAATGTTGCTAACTTGTTCATTGAGGTACACAAATAACCCGCACATAGGAGAGGAGCTTACGACGACGTTTCGGTCCTACTTGGATCATTTACTATGTGTGGGTTATTTGTGTATTGTTCCAGTCACGGTATTGTGCCTTTCTTTGTTATTCATTGAGGTTTTATGGCGTTGCATTTGATATGGTTATTTTGTTGGTTTTAGTGGCTGATACTGCAGTGACTGAGAGATGTCTAGAATGGCTAACATGTCTTTATCCTCTGAAGCCATTGTTTAAACAAGACATTTTAACTAACAGCCTGAATGATCAGGCTCTTCACAGGAACGGCCACGGGAGCGATGATCCCAGGAACCATCTACAGAGGCCTTGCAAGAGCAACATTGTTCTGCAGTATTTCTCATATACACGTTTACATTCCCTGCCACCTGGACGCGCTTGTTACACCACGTACTCACCCACTGCATGTTGCCCCACTCCCACCACTGCATGTTGCACAGTACCACCCACTGCATGGCACACTGTTGCACCCACTACATGTGACCGCTCACGCATGTTGCACACTACCACTTGTTGCACCACGTACTCACCCACTGCTTGTTGCACCACGTACTCACCCACTGCATGTTGCACCACGTACTCACCCACTTCATTACACTTCTATAATGATATTTTTCTAGCCACCAGCTAAATGTTATTTGAATAATCACATTAACACTGCAATGAATACGTTTACAGAATCCCAATTAGTGAGCGCGAGATATAATGTATTTAATTATTTGTTAAACTCGTAAGTTAAATTGACGAGATATATGAATGGAACGTGATCCTGTTGATATATACACGGATATATTTTAGTGTTGTCACACACACACACACACACACGGGCGACTGGCAAACCTGAGAATAGCGTTCCGATACCTTAGTAAGGAATCGTTTAAGACACTGTACACCGTGTACGTCAGGCCCATACTAGAGTATGTAGCACCAGTTTGGAACCCAAACCCATACCTGGTCAAGTACGTCAATATTTATATATATATATATATATATATATATATATATATATATATATATATATATATATATATATATATATATTAGAGAAAGTGCAAAGGTTTGCGACAAGGTTAGTTCCAGAGCTAAGGGAAATGTGCAACGAAGAAAGGTTAAGGGAAATCGGCCTGACAACACTGGAGGACAGGAGGGTTAGGGGAGACATGATAACGACATACAAAATACTGCTTGGAATAGACAAGGTGGATAGAGACAGGATGTTCCAGAGAGGGGACACAGAAACAAGGGTTCACAATTGGAAGTTGAAGACTCAGATGAGTCAAAGGGATGTTAGGAAGTATTTCTTCAGCCATAGAGTAGTCAGGAAGTGGAATAGTCTAACAAGTGATGTAGTGCATGCAGGAACCATACATAGCTTTAAGACAAGGTATGATAAAGCTCATGGAGCAGGGAGAGAGGGAACCCAGTAGCGATCAGTGAAGAGGCGAGGCCAGGAGCTGAGTCTCGACCCCTGCAACCACAATTAGATGAGTACAATTAGGTGAGCACTCACTCATACAGGGACAACCTTGTACTGGGTACTGGAATATACATATGTATAATCTCGTGATCGTATATATACTGGTATAACCTCGAATTGCTATTCACATGGGCATAATCTTGTGTTAGTATGCACACGAAAGTCTAGTGCTCAAGAATATAAATGTTAAAGCGGGAGAATGTGTATTTCGTCAGGCCCGGCTGCAGTAGGTCGACAAGCAGTTAGTGTCGATATAAGTGTCCGACACTTGAAAGGATCGTTGCATGATTCAGCAGTATGCAATGTAAAGTTCAGTGAGGCTGTCTACTGCTCGGGTGTCCTTGGAAAACACCGTCACAGAGATGCTTAAACGCTTTGGCTATTTCTGCACTGTCTAATACTTTTCGCTGACAATAACAAGGACGTGGAACAGGATAAGGTGTGTACCTTCCTGTTAACTTCCGCATTTTGTCCACACTGCAAACTTAAACGTAGTAACATTAACTGGGGTCATGTAATAGCATCAACAAGATTGTATCGCTGTTCACACGATGCGTGTTCACTCTTGCTTGTTTAAAAGCCAGAAATCAGCGTCGAGTACAGTTGATAATGCAGCTAGTGTGAAACCAAATGTGCAAGAGCAGTTGGGAGAACTGTGGGAATGTCTGTTTAGAGAACGGAGAGATGTAGCAGTTTCTCTGTAGAGAAACAGGAAGGAAAGTCAGGGGGAAAAAAATGTCTGGCATGTAAAGCACTCCCTTTACACACCCTCAAATTACCAGCAGAATTAGCGATAAGGGATGGAACAAGAAAGGGAAAAGATAAGAGTTAGGAAATTATCTTGTGAGGATCACTTATTACAGTTCAGTTTAAACCTAGTTAGTTACCATTTTGTCCTAGGCATATGTCGATTAGACACTAGGCCTGTTGTATGTATGTATGTGTGTAACGAAACACTTCGAAATGTTTCGGCCCCGCCGGGAAAGTAGTGCTATGGAAGAGAAGTAGAGGTTAGGTTAGGTTCGTCAGGAAACAGGACAATTGTTTTCTGACGCGGGTCTTTGTCAGATGAAGACCCGCATTTGGAGCTTTTGGTCATCTGACCGAGGCCTTCCGCTGGCTTACCCCTCCACCCTTTTAAAAATTATGGTCAGTTATAACCATTTAATTAGAGGAGCAGAGACAGAGAGTGAAGGCTCACACTTTTAGATGCGTAGACACACTGGTATTCAGTATGGAAAGTAAAGTTGTAAGGAAAGACTAAATGGTCTCTGTGAGTCACAGCCAGACCCTCCCTGCGAGAGTCACAGCCCGACCCTCCCTGTGAGAGTCACAGCCCGACCCTCCCTGTGAGAGTCACAGCCCGACCCTCCCTGCGAGAGTCACAGCCCGACCCTCCCTGTGAGAGTCACAGCCCGACCCTCCCTGCGAGAGTCACAGCCCGACCCTCCCTGCGAGAGTCACAGCCCGACCCTCCCTGCGAGAGTCACAGCCCGACCCTCCCTGCGAGAGTCACAGCCCGACCCTCCCTGCGAGAGTCACAGCCCGACCCTCCCTGCGAGAGTCACAGCCCGACCCTCCCTGCGAGAGTCACAGCCCGACCCTCCTAGAGCAAATAATGAAGAGTTAAAAAACACTTAATAAAATTAGCAACTTAGTTAAGACAAAAGATGTGAAGGGAGAGAAATACTATAAAATACCCACACGATAATAAAAGAAAACCAATTATTGACTGCGTCACCCACACAGTGAGAAATATCAAGTTACAGATAAACATGGATGTGAAGGTTGCGTATATGTGAGCGTACAATGTGAGGTGAGACAAGTCTTGGATCATTGCAGTGATGTGAAGACTGTAGGGCATTTAAGTAATGTGAGGTTTTCAGGTCCCTGTTGTTCTCTGAGTTGTTGTGATGTGAGAAGACGATAATGAGTAGTGCGTACTTGTAATTAATGAAAGAGTTATGGATGTTTCGGTGTGAGGCACAGATATTATCTGAGTCGTTAGTTCTACTGGCGTATTGGTGTTCAGAAATGTGTGTCAGGAGATCCCTGGATATTTCTCCTACTTATATTTTGTCACTGTTGTAAGGGATTATCAATACCGTTGTAGTGGTTTTGTTTTGTTAATGTCTTTGATCGCAGCGTAGGCCGTGGTGGCCATCTGGAATTTATTATTGAAAGGAGTATTATCATTAAAGTTGAGTAATGATGTTTGAGTAATGACGTTTTGTCCACTGAGTCTGGAATCTCTGAAGAAATATTGATGGTCGATAAGTTTGGAAAAGATTTTATTTGAGGAAAGAACGTTCTTCGAAGAATTCAATAATGCAGATGCGGAGAGCACGTAGGAAGAAGCCAATGATGAAGTCATATTTTGTCCTGGTGTCTTGGTGTGTGTGGCGGTGGAGTCGTGTGTTGGCGTGTTTATACTAGACTCTGAAACGTAGCTCATGGACAGAATTGTAGATAACAGAGGAACGGGAAAGCGCAGTTGACTTCCTCTTTGAGTGTGTACGTGTATAGTATACACTACTGACAAGAATTCAGACATATGTGTAACATCTGAGTATCTTTATTTGTAGACGTTTCGCCATCCAGTGGCTTTATCAGTACAATAATTGAAGACCATAGAACTATATACAAAATATGAGGTAATCAGTCCCTCAGACTTGGAGTTGCTGAAGAGTACTGTAGTCTTGAAGTGTCTGAAGTACAGGCATGAAGATTAACGCTTACATATTGGAGTCAAGTGAGGAACGTGTAGCAGACGAAGGCATTGTCACTGGTAGGTGGGATTCCTCAGTGGAAGTGGATCACACCCGAGGGACGGGTATTCCCTCGGGTGTGAGCTGGATGGAAGGCTCAACATGGTAAAGCTTGTGTTGGAGTGCAAGGACGTTCAGTATTGAAGGAGTAATGAGGAACTGTCGTCAACATAGTAGCCAGATGAACGAGGAGGGAATATTGGAAAAAAACAATTTGGCTTCAAGATGGTTCATGTAGAGGTTCGCCAACACAGCACCTCTTGTGAAACAATTAAGCAAACTTATAATCTGTTGAAAGAGAATTTTCATAAGAAAGATTTAAAAACTTAGAGTTCATCAAGGTCTTACAAAGTCGCGGGTTGGAACAGGAAGATTAAGAGAGAAGTCATCAGTATTCTGACGAAGAAATAGGAATAGGGATGAATAGAGATGTTACATCTACGTTGCTGAGTTTCTTGTTTCTGACGTTAATGTTACGGATGCTGTTGAGGAGATTACCAGAGTGTTTCAGATGAGCGAGATTGGTGATGCCCAAGAGTTTTGCTGCGTGTATGGTTAGAATCCTTGATAGTTTGTAGGGGGGTACTGCCTGCTCAAGGGGAGATGGATCTCATTAGAATTCCATATATGCGGGTCGTCGGCAGGAAGTAAATTTTGGCAGGTCCGAAGTGGCTGGGGATGGTGTAAAGAAGCTTCTTCCTTTGTTTTGAAAACTTAAGGATGTAGAAAAATGTAGATAAATGATTCAGAAAACTGACAAGTTGATAAATTAGACAACATGTTTCCTCAATAAAGATACCAAAGTGTTGAATATGTGTCTAATTTATCAACTTAAGGATGTGATGAGTTTAAGGTTGGCAAGTTTTGGTTAGGCTGTCCACATGACCAGTTGCGAGTGGCTGGTAGGTGTCCGAGTCGTGGCCTAGATTAAGCATTTCAGTCCTGTAGTTAGTAGTTTTAAAGATGACAACACCTCCAGTAACTGTTTCCATTAACTGTCTTCGCAGTGGACTTGGAGTTTACTAGTAAGTCCGATTTTCAGTTGCATATAGGCTGTGGCAATTCTGATGCTTATAAGCTTTTGCGATGTTTCTATCCATGTTTGCCTTGGAGAGCAGTATACCTGGAAAGTGTTTTGGGGGCAACGCCCCCGCGACTCGGTTCATGACCAGACCTAATATCCTGGCTTGAAGGGAAGTTTCCTTGGTTGCAATGGTCAGGTCAATAGCACATTCTGCTGCTGTGAAGGCGGGCCGAGATTAGTGACTGGAAGTGGTATAGATTTTGGTAAGGAAATTTTATGGATTCAGTCTCCTAGACAAGGGGGTCTCCCAACTGCGGTCCGCTACAAGTTTTATAAGAAGAAATTAAGACACATGTGCAACATCTGGGTATCTTTACTGTAGAAGTTTCGCCATCCAGTGGCTTTATCAATACAAATTCTAGGACATAATTTGAAGACAGTAGAACTATATCCCGCCTACCAGTGACTATGCCCTCGTCAGCTACACGTCCCTTTCCACCTGACGTTAGTATATAAGCGCCAGCCTCCTTGCCTCTGCTCCAGAACCTCCACGACTACGGTGTTCTTCACACCAACTCCAAGGCCGAGGGACTGATTACCTCATCTTCTATATATAGTTTTACTGTCTTCAAATTATGTCCTAGAATTTGTATTGATAAAGCCACTGGAGGGCGAAACGTCTACAATAAAGATACCCAGATGTTGCCATGTCTTAATTTCATCGTGTCGGTATTGTATACCATTCTTGTACAGGTTTATAAGGCCCGCAACAACCTGAAATATGTATAAATAGCAAAACTGATAATACTTAATGTTGAGGATTTTGTTACATGTAACAATTTATATGCCAAAATTTGTTCAAATTTTAGTTCTAATAAATAAAAGGACTGGGCCAGATGGTGTTATCGTCCCTGGTGCAGGTAGACAGTACCTGTAAGAATCCCCTGGTGCAGCAGGTGCTGTCCTGGTAGACAGTACCTGTAAGAAGCCCCTGGTGCAGGTGCTGTCCTGGTAGGCAGACCTGTAAGAATACAGAAATATAAGTTGGTGACCCGGAGGAAGAGAGGAGCTCTAGTCCGGAAACAAGTGTAGACAAGGACATGCAAAACCAAATGTTACAAACTAGCAATACCACTGGAGATAGTGTATCTTCACTATTCCCCAAGGAATAGTGAAGATAAAATGCCAGAAAATACTGGTGAAGGCACCATTGTTAGTAAAGTATTGAAGATAGTAAAGAGACAGAAAAACACTCACCAGTAGGGAATGGAGCTACGAAGGACCGAGGAAAACAGAAATCAAACCTATGCAAATTCTATGCCATAGGTATCTGCAGGCATGGAATATCTGGAAAAACAGATGGGACGTGCAACTTTGACCACCCCAGAAAATGCCCATATGACAGCAGGAGAATGCAACCTTTCTTCCTGTAAGTTTTTTCACCCTGAAATGTGTCACTCATCAGTTCAGGAAAGACAGTGCTATAACTTATATTGCCAGGCACACCACCCAGAGGGGACAAGAAGATACAGAACATCCAGACCATGGGAAAACCTGGGTAGCCACAGTCTCTCCAGAGAGAGAGGTTTTTTAGTGCCAGAAAGGTAAAAAAACTGGCAGGAAATAACAGAAATCGTACACCAACTCAAATCACTTCTGGAGCGGAGTCATAGTCAGTGGCATCCACTCCAAAACAACAGATATTAGTGCCAGGAAAAAAAGCTCCACCACATATACCATGAATATGACGACATTAATCTTCGCAAATATACAGGGTCTAAAGCCAATAACGAACAACAAAATATCTTTCATCCGCGGACTGCTTTCAGAGTCAAATGCAATGTTTACGGCTTTCACAGAGACCCACATAAAGGATCACTTTAACAATGAAATATGGATCCGATACAGATGCGACAGAGTGAACAGGCAAAAGGGGAGGGGGTAAGGCCTGTACATCACATTGCCACTGATATGCTCGGAACCACTAAACACCTCAAATGATGTTGTTGATGTTTTGGTAGTAAAGATCGAGAACCGAAACCTGGTCATTGTGGTTGTATACAAGCTTCCAGATGCAACTTCCCAACAATTTCAGGAACAGCTTTTGAAAATCGACCATTGTCTGGAAAATCTTCCAGCTCTGCCCTAAACATCTTGCTCCTGGGCGATTTCAACCTAAGGCACCTAAAATGGAGGAATGTTGCAAATAATGCTGTAGCAGAGATAATCCCAGGAGGCAGCTCAGATGAAAACTCGCACACACACGAGCTTTTAAATCTCTGCACCAAATTCACCTTAAACCAGCAAATAATAGAGCCAACAAGACTGGAGAATACACTGGACCTCATCTTCACTAACAATGATGAGCTGATACGAAATATTACCATATCAAAAACAAAATACTTAGATCACAACATAATAGAGGTTCGGACATGTATGCGGGGGCCCCATACCAACAAAATGTGATCAGTCACGAGGAACCCTTGACCAAATTCAACTTCAATAACGGTGGGACCAAGTCGTTTGACTTGGTCTTAAATTAAATAAGCTGGGAAGATATCCTAAGCAACACGTATCCAAACCTAAGTCTAGAAAAAATTAACTCTGTGGCACTCGAGGTATGCTCAAGGCATATTCCTTTAAGGAAAAGGAAGAGAAGATGTAAACTAGAAATGAAAGAGGCGCTCCCTATACAGGCGACGACGAAGAATAACAGAACGGTTAAAAGAGGCCAATATACCTGTAATACGAAGGCAGGCACAGGTCAGAGAAATAACAAACGATGAAGTTAAGCTAAAGGAATCTTACAGGAGACGAGAAACGTGGGAAGAACTAAAAGTCATAAATGAAATTGAAAGAAGTAAAAAATATTTATTTTCTTATGCCAAAATCAAAGTCGAGAACAACATCCAGTATTGGGCGCCTACTTAGACGAGATGGGTCCTTCACAGATAACACCAAGAAAATGAGTGAGCAACTCAAGTCCCAGTGTGACTCAGTTTTTAGAGAGCCGCTAACCAGACTAAGAGTCAAAGACCTAAATGAATTCTTTATGAGCGAGACTCAGAATTTGGTAGATTCAAACCTATCTCATATTATCCTAACACCACATGACTTCGAAAAGGCGATAAATTGCATACCCATGCACTCTGCCCCAGGCCCAGACTCGTGGAACTCCGAGTTCATCAAGAACTGCAAGAAGCCCCTATCTTGTGCTTTTAACATTCCATGGAGAGGGAGCATGGCCACAGGGGTCGTCCCACAGCTGCTAAAAACAACAGATATAGCCCCACTCCACAAAGGGGGCAGTAAGGCAATAGCAAAGGCTAACGATAGTGCTAACATCCATATAAGAATCTTTGAAAGGGTTCTAAAAAGCAAGATCGCCATTCATCTAGATACCCATCAGTTACACAACCCAGGGCAACATGGGTTTAGAGCAGGTCGCTTCTGTTTGTCCTAACTACTGGACCACTACGACAAGATCCTGGATGCTCTAGAAGACAAACAAAATGTAGATGTAGTATACACAGAATTTGCAAAAGCCTTTGACAAGTGTGGCCATTGGGTAATAGTGCACAAAATGCGTGATAAAGGAATAACAGGAAAAGTTGGTAGATGGATCTATAATTTCCTAACAAATAGAATACAAAGAGGAGTCGTAAACAGAGTAAAGTTTGAGGCGCCTACTGTGAGAAGTTCTGTTCCACAAAGCACAGTACTCACCCCCATCTGACATAGACAGGGATGTAAGCCACGGCACCGTGTCTTCCTTTGAAGATGACACCCGAATTTGCATGACAGTGTCCTCCATTGAAGACACTGCAAGGCTCCAGGCGGACATCAACCAAATCTTTAAATGGGCTGTAGAAAACAATATGAAGTTCAATGATGAGAAATTTCAATTACTCCGATATGGAAAACGTGAGGAAATTAAAACTATATCAAAGTACTAAACAAATTCCAACCACACAATAGAGCGAAAAACTAATGTAAAGGACCTAGGAGTGATGTAAGAGGATCTCACTTTCAAAGACTGCAACATTGTATCAACTGTATCTGCTAGAAAAATGACAGGATGGATAATGAGAACCTTCAAAACTAGGGATGCTAAGCCCATGATGACACTCTTCAGGTCGCTTGTTCAATCTAGGCTGGAATATTTCTGCACACTAACTGCACCTTTCAAGGCAGGTGAAATTGCTGACCTAGAAAATGTACAAAGAACCTTCACGGCACACACAAGTACGATAAAACACATAAATAACTGGGAACGGTTGAAGTTATTCGACCTGTACTCCCTGGAATGCAGGCGAGAGAGATACATGATTATATACACTTGGAAAATCCTAGAGGGATTAGTACCAAATTTGCACACGAAAATCACTCCCTATGAAAGCAAAAGACTCGGCAGGCGATACAACATCCCCACAATGAAAAGCAGAGGCACCACTAGCACGGTAAGAGACAACACAATAAGTGTCAGGGGCCCAAGACTGTTCAACTGCCTACCAGCATACATAAGGGGGATTACCAATAGACCCCTGGCTGTCTTCAAGCAGGCACTAGACAAGCACCTAAAGTCAGTACCTGACCAGCCGGGCTGTGGTTCCTACGTCGGTTTGCTTTGGAGACCCTGACCTAGACACCTGTGTCTGTTGCAGTGTAAGTTTTGAAAAGAAGGTCCATGTATTCTGTGAGAATTATCTTTATCTACCGCAGTGTCTAATACGAGGAGAGAAAAGATATATTTTCATAATAAATATTTATGTTTAAAAGAGTTGATTTGAGAAAGACCTACCTAGCATGGACCGGTAGACCTACAACAATGTTCCTCCATTCTTATGTTCTTATGACACAGACGAAGTAGAATACGACTTTTTGTTGACGTTTCGCCCACATAGTGAGCTTTCTCGAGTCTCTCTCAGAATGAATGTGATAATGACACACAATACAGACGAGTTATTAAGTAAGACTCATGTGCAACAGTTCTGTATTACGAAACTTTTCACCTACACAGTAACTAGTACTCAGGTTCACATTGTTCCAGACTCTGGATCAGGACTCTTCTCCAGGCTGAGCTACTGACAACCACGAAGCTGCGTCTTCAAGGGTGATGGTCTGATTACAGCGTCTTTACGTCTCTGCTGCTTCCTCTGTATTCGACTGAAGAAACCTAACGTGTGGGCGAAACTTTTATGAATAAAGATACCTAATTGTTGCACATGTGCCTTACTTATCAGTCAGTCTCTTTCAACCGACTTTCAGTCAATTCATGTTCAACGCTAATTACTGTGCTGGCACACTTATATATAGAGCATTTTAAAGCCCAGCTATTTTCCTCAATTGTCCCTGCACTCTGCGTCCCTACACTCGACATCAGTGCACTCGACGTCAGTGCACTCGACGTCCCTGCATTCGACGTCCCTACACTCGACGTCCCTACACTCGACGTCCCTACATTTGGGGTCCCTGCAATCAATGTCCCTGCAACCGACGTCATTGCAATCAACGTCCCTGCAGTCGACGTCCTACCTCTTGACGTCAGTGCACCCGGCGTCCCTACACTCGACATCAGTGCATTCGACGTCAGTGCAGTCGACGTCCCTGCACTATACATCCCTGCACTCTTACGTCCCTACACTTGACGTCCCTGCACTTGACGTCCCTGCACTCGACGTCCCTCCTCTCGACATTAGTGCACCCGACGTCCCTACACTCAACGTCAGTGCACTCGACGTCCCTCCTCTCTACGTCAGTGCACTCAACGTCCCTACACTCGACATCATTGCATCGACGTCCCTACACTCGATTTCCTTGCACTCGGCGTCCCTGCACTTGACGTCCCTTCTCTCGACATCAGGGCACTCTACGTCAGTATACTCGACGTCCCTGCAGTCGACGTCAGTGCACTCGACATCCCTTCACTCGACATCCCTATACTCAACATACCTGCACTTGACGTCCGTACACCCGACACACTCGCCGTACCTGCATTCGACGTACTTGCACTCAACGTCTCTGCACTCGACGTCCCTGCACTCGACATACCTACACTCGACATACCTACTCTCGACATACCTACTCTCGACATACCTACTCTCGACGTACCTACACTCGACATACCTACACTCGACATACCTACACTCGACATACCTGCACTCGACATACCTGCACTCGACATACCTGCACTCGACATACCTGCACTCGACATACCTGCACTCGACGTCCCTACACCCCAACACAGGCTCAGTCATGTCGAACTCTCCATCTAATTCACACTCGAAGAGAAAACCAACGCACTCTCCCAAACCTGCAAATCTGACGTTTTAAAATCTACCATAAACCTTAAACCCAACACGAATTGCTCCACTTCAACTCTCACCGTGACACCAAAACTAAACCTACGTGCTTTCCCTGTCTGCAGTACTGAATTCTTAGAAGGAAAACACTTTACAAGGGCAATTTTTTTCTAAACTTCTCTATCTTCGGCAGTTCATCAGAGATTACAAACACCGTGCATATAACATTAATTACCCACTCAAGGCACCACCGAAAAAAAGGAGTGGTACTCCCTAATTACTCAATGTCAAGCATATCTTTATTTACTACAAGTACATGTACAAGGTATACAGACCATAGCTGACATCAATGACATACTACTATATAGAAAGCCGCTTGTTATGCAGAGCATTTCGGGCAAATTAAGTCAGTTTTGTCCCAGGATGCGACCCACACCAGTCCACTAACACCCAGGTACCCATTTTACTGATGGGTGAACACAGACAAAAGGGGTAAGGAGACACGTCCGATGTGTTCAACCCTTCGCCGGGAATCGAACCCGGACACTTGCCGTGTGAAACGAAAGCTTTAGCCACCAGGCCATGGGGCACCGTAAATATGTAGATAAGTGGCTCAGAGACCCGATAAATTGATAAATTAGACCATGTGTTTAATTTATTGACTTGTCGGTTCTCAGAACCATTTATCTACATTGTTGTCAGACACAGCAGCATTTTGAGATCTTGAAACAGAGAATTCTACGCTTTTCTAGTCTATAGTCATGACCTACTTCCACCTGTGGATTTGTCCAAGGAGACACCGCCTACGACTGCCACTCCTCACCTCTCTGCAGTATATAACCCCCTTCTTCGCGTATATGCTGTATTATTATCATGATTATTGGATTGGTTACATCGACTCCAGGTTGAGGGACTGATTACCTCAAACTCCTTCTCATCTTCACTCTTCTTTGTATTGGACTGATGAAGCCACTGTGTGGCGAAACGTTCCCTCAATATAGACTCCCAAAGTGTTGCACATGTCTAATTTATCATATCTAATACACTCTCCAACATCAAATTAAAAATAGCCGATACACCCGAGGCACCAATGAGACACTAACACCTCCAGTGTAGTGTTTTTCAACCAGGTCTCGAGCGGCACCCTTGTGTGCCACTGATAGGACCCAGGAGTGCCGCAAGGTTGTTAGTAATTTTGCCCGACCCTCTGCCACTCACACCAAACATAAGTATGTCACTAAAAAACTTACAGAAGACACGGTAATTTCTGGTTGTTTTGTTCATTTTATTTTAATCTATAAAGCTTGTCTATTACTAACACTAACAGGCTTGTCTATTACTAACACTAACAGGCTTGTCTATTACTAACACTAACAGGCTTGTCTATTACTAACACTAACAGGCTTGTCTATTACTAACACTAACAGACTTGTCTATTACTAACACTAACAGGCTTGTCTATTACTAACACTAACAGGCTTGTCTATTACTTACACTAAAAGGCTTGTCTATTACTTACACTAAAAGGCTTGTCTATTACTTACACTAAAAGGCTTGTCTATTACTTACACTAAAAGGCTTGTCTATTACTTACATTAACAGGCTTGTCTATTACTTACACTAAAAGGCTTGTCTATTACTTACACTAACAGGCTTGTCTATTTATTACACTAAAAGGCTTGCCTATTACACAAACAGACTTGTCTTTGTCTATTGCTTACACTAACAGGCTTGTCTATTACTTACACTAACAGGCTTGTCTATTACTTACACTAACAGGCTTGTCTATTACTTACACTAACAGGCTTGTCTATTACTTACACTAACAGGCTTGTTTATTACTTACACTAACAGGCTTGTTTATTACTTACACTAACAGGCTTGTCTATTACACTAACAGGCTTGTCTATTTTATATTTCGTGTGTGTGTTTTATGCCCTTGTATATTTTTATTGTTATTATTATTATTGTTATTTAGACAAAGTATTCTTGGGAAGCGGTTCTAATAGGAAATTGGCCAGAGGAGAGAAATCATTGAAAATAGATTAAAAATCGCTGTGCGACCCGAGAAACTTTCCACGTATTCTACAACTCTAGTCCCCTGTACCTCAGGTAATGCGATTGCAACAGTGCAAAGTGTTGCAAAAGTTGATAATGCAGTTAAATATTATCGTTAAAGATCTGAAGGGAATCAAAAGAGGCATTCACGAATAATTTTATAGAAAGTAATATCCAAATTTCTTCAGTTCAACTGGTAAATTAAAACATACACTGCCTAATTTAAATCACGTTTTTCATAGAGATCAAACTAATGTATATCATAAAATACACAAGCACATTAAGCTGCAACGCTTAGAAATTATCGCATGAAATGCATTATTTCAATGTTTCAAATTTCTTCGTCCAAAAAGCAAACTGGGATACACAGACCGAAATCAATCCAAATTTTTCTCTGTGTAAGTGACGAGCTTTTTAAGAAGGTAAGAACAATAAGTAATCAAGTAACTAAACTTAGTGTATATAACATACAAATTTATATCAATTGTGTTGAGAGCACACAGACGTTACAGACACATAAAGTAACATTATATTGATTTAGCTTAGGATAACCAAATTACATTTGTTCGGAAGAAATGTTCTCTGATTATTTCACAGAAATCAATTTGATTAATAAAACCAGCAAAACTTCCACAACCTTGCATCAAGAGACTGTGTCCTGTGAGGTAAACATTGCACTGTGAATGGAATGTAACTTCAATATTTCGGAGACACCTCACCCATCTTCTGAATATATAGGTGGAAAATAATCAGTGGGGAAATAAAAATGAAAAAAATATATGCAATTTACTTAAACAGACAAACATTAAATATCTATTAGCTGAGCCAAAACAATATAAAGTAAAGTATAAATTGCAACAGTGAATGCAAGCTAAGATATATTAAGTTTACAAGAACATGAAGCAAGAGGTACGGCTCTGCCAGTGATGTTGCCAACTGCCTCTGATCCACCGTGATCCCATGTGATCAGAGTAGAGGATTATTCACAGGAGCAAAAGATTCAGTCAGCACCATAAACTGTGCTATAATAGACCTGAGCCCCAACGAGTGGCGAACAACAATCAACACTGTGTAGTGTAACTGAGTTCATAGACGTGAGTGAACCATTTTATGAGTCAGTGAATCAAGCTGTCTGGCTTATATAATACTAGAGTCCCATACACATGAGCTGTAGTTTTCTACAAGTGATGAAGGTAGAACTGAGTAGATCATTCACTGTTCTTCACCAAAGTCACGTAGTTTATCTAATCCCTCGGGGTCTTGCTGTGTTTAATTTTAAATTCTTAATTTTACGACATATTCTTGGAAAATTCTTGGCTATTTTAATAGTCTTCAATCTGTTGTATCATTTAAAAGCATAATAATCATAGGGAATATATTTAGCGACATCTATAAGGCACCAGTGTGAAATCGCGATTTCACACTGGTGTCTTATGGATGTCGCTAAATATATTACCTATGATTATTGTACTATTAAATGGTACATCATATTTAAGACTTTATTCTAATAGCCAAGAATTTTCCAAGAATATGTCGTAAAATTACGAATTTAAAATTAAACACAAAAATGACTCAAAAATGCATTACATATGGTTAGCCTATTTATCACATTTTCTCTCGGAACCCCTAGCTACCTCTCGGGGAACCCTAGGGTTCCGGGGAACCCTGGTTGAGTGGATAGGAGCTGTACGTGACGAATTCACGTATCATGTGACTCAAGTATAGGAAGCAAGCACGGTCTCCATGGGTCCTGTGTGTGCTTCCTGGCATTTGTCATCACATCAGCTGAACAAGTCACTGCAAGGCCCTGGACCTGGAGAAATTGTATTGACTTCAAGTGGCAGGATTCTTGGATTTAAAAGAAGACTGAATCTTTGGAAAAATCAAGTTGCAAAAGGAAATCTTGAGATGTTTCAACTACTGCTGGGGCTTAAAAGTGAAGAAGGATATCAGCAAATATCAAGTCTTATTGAAACCCACCTGGAAGAACTGTGGATGAAAATCAAGCATTGCGGGTGAGGGATCCATACTCTGTATCGTCTACTCATCCTCAGAACTTTACTTTAAGAGAAGAGGAAGAACTCTGTGAGCTGCTGTCTGATCGTACACTTAAGTTAGATTTACTGACCTATTCATGGATAAGTTCTGGATTTCTGTGAAAGAAGAGTATCCTGCCATTCATAGCAAAGCAATAAATATATTGGTAAGACACATGTGCAACAGTTAGGTCTTTCTATTCCGAAACGTTTCGCCTACACAGTAGGCTTCTTCAGTCGAGTACAGAAAAGTTGGTAGAGATGTGAAGACGATGTAATCAGTCCACTTGCTGCCTTATAAATATTTTGCTACAGTTTTCAACCTCTTACATGTGTGAACAAACTTATTCTTATTTAATAAGTATTAAGAACAAAGACAGAAATCGTCTTCTTTCTTTATTACAAGATAAAATCCGCGTGTGTTTATCTAAAATTCGACCCCGAATTAAGTTGTTGTAGGTTCGCCGGTACATCCGGCCCGGGTCTTCTCCAAATGGTGACCCGGCATGAATTAAGTATTTGTTTACCAAAAGACAACCACAGGTTTCACATTAGAGAAGTCAATTTCATAAACTAAATTGACTTCAAAAATAACATTTCCTTGACCCATATATTTGTTCATTTGACATTTTGCCTTGATTTATCTTATGCCTTTTCAACGTTGTCAGTAAACGATTAAGTTACTGTAGTAGTTATTATCTGTTTTCGTTTTGTTTATTCGAGTTATGTATATTGGTTATGTTTATTTTTTTGTTAATAGATATGGTTAATTTATTTTGTGATTGAAAACCTCCGTATGTGGTGTCTTGAACAAGCAGTTTGATTTCAGTTTTTTTTTCAATAAACTTGAGAAAAACAAGTTATTTTTGGCTTAAACCAGTTATCAGAAAAAAAATATATTTTCCTTATGAATTTTAAGTTAATGTAAGAGAAAGAAAGATATTAATAATCATATATACTAATTTTTATGTAGGGGTTCCATGAGACATAAAAATTATTTACCCCTGCATACGCAGGTATAACGTTTTCCTGATATACGCACTGGGTTAACTTAGTGTTGACATACGCTTAATGTTTATAAACACACAGATGTAACACAGTGTTGATATGCCTTATTATATGAATTTGAAATTGCCTATTTTAATGTTAGGTTAGGTAAGGTTCGTCAGGAAACAGTACAAGTGTTTCCTGACGCGGGGCTTCTGGTCATCTGACCGAGGCTTTTTGCTGGCTCACCGGTCCGTCCCTTTAAAAATTATGGTCATAGGTAAAAGGACACAGATGCAACTAATGTGACATTTAATTGCGGCAAAGTTTAATTTTTCAGGAAAGTGAAATGTTGCCCAGATAAAATGTCACATTAGTTGCATCTGTCCATTTACGTAACATTTTGTCGATATTTCTACTATTATTACTATAGTAGAATTATCGACATGATATCGAACCATCGAATTTTACTCTGAAGCTTTGAATTATTTTGGCTTTCATAATATTGATCTGTAGTCGCTTCCACGTTTCTGATCTTCTTAAGCATAAAAATAGTTTCCTAACGTCCCTTTGGTATCCTTCGTAATGTTTGCTGACATCATAAACAATCTGTATTTATCCACCTAGTCAATTAAATATTAATTTCCCATGATAGTCTCTCTCTCTCTCTCTCTCTCTCTCTCTCTCTCTCTCTCTCTCTCTCTCTCTCTTCTCTCTCTCTCTCTCGCTCTCCTCTCTCTCTCTTCTAGCATCGTGAGCTCCACTTTTTAAAGTGTATTCTTCTTTATTTATGTTTCACAGGTCCAGTCCTGTAACTTTTTTAACTATTTTTTTGTATTATATACATTGGCTGTACGCATAGCATAACATTTATGTAAATTATTCTGAATTCATGATTTTCTAATTTCGTAAGTGAGCTTCCGGTATTTACGAGCTTTTGTATTCCGCCGACGTTATTTGGATTGCTTGGACTTCTGGTTATAATTTGGATGTCATGGCAACTCGTAAGTGGTTTTGGTTCCTGGATTTATTGTCCTCGACCGCATGTGATATACATCGTCTAGTCTCCGTTACTTATTTCCGTTATTTTGCATTTTCTGTTGTTGAGAAAAGTGTCTCCATGCATCTGAATATTTCTGATAACAATATCAGAAATATTGCAATAGAACGAGTGTAGAGGTCGTCAAGAGGATACCCGACCACTACCTCCGGCAAGTGTCTGATCCACCAGGCTGTGATGGATATGTGTTGTCAACAGCAACAGTCTGGTTGACCAGATCAACACACAAGCTAGGCTCTCGAAATTGGTTTCAAGTACATCTCACTAAATGCTACTGAACCCATAAACACCAACCAAGGGTCAATATAATTAACCTCCAGAGCGGAGGTTTGAGGTGTAAACAAGAAAATATGATGCATTAGATATAATAAGTCATTAATATTTATTATCATCACGTAGTTATAGTTTAAGTGTAAATTATGCCCTGTATTAATAACCTCCCTGTGCCTGTGATAGTCGCCTACAACGCGGGTCGTATCCTCAGGAAATATTAAATTAATAAGATAACCGCGTCAACCATGGAAGTTAGTTTTCCATGGTGCAACGTCAACACAACCATACAAATGTCCCGAGGCTGAAATCAAATAGTGACGAGTAATGTTTTGTAAATAGACAGAGGATTACAAACACTGAGCATGAGGTTTGAGTGAATGTAACTTCTTGGACAATGGACATCCATATCTTTCGTACATGCATAAGTACGTACAAGTTAAGCGATATTAAAAGAGCAATAGTTCGTCTTGTTTCCTTGTGCTCGACAGGAAGGAATGAATAAAGGGGATGTAAATAGCGTGCTGAAAATATCCAGCCAAGACAGGACTCGCAGCAATGTTTTTAAGCTGGAAAAATTCAGATTCAGGAAGGATATAGGAAAGCACTGGTTTGGTAATAGAGTTGTGGATGAGTGGAAGAGACTCTAGAATACAGTCTTAGAGGCTAAGATGTTGTGTAGTTTTAAAAATAGGTTAGATAGATACATGAGTGGGTGTGAGTTTGACCAGACTAGCTTGTACTACTAGGTCAGATGCCGTGCTCCTTCCCTAAGTGAACGTGATCTGACCTGACTATGTAAAGGCGTTGGCTTAAGCCGATAGGAGAATTTAACCTGCCTCGCTTGGGCCAGCAGACCTGCTGCAGTGTTCCTTCTTTCTTATGTTCTTATTTTTTTTATGTCAGGTTACAAGCTTAACCCAAACAAGCAGGTTTATGTTTGCATAGTGAAACATGTGATAGTCCTAATACCGAACATACTGATTAGCTAAAAAATCTCTACAAAACAGTACAAATGAAAGACCCGTTGTACCTGGCCGGCAGGAAGTAAATTCACCAGCGAAGGAACGTACCAAGAGTAATGAAGGCAAAGATAAATGCCAAGGGTAGTTTTAGAGTACAAGTATAATTCCAACACCGATGTTTACAATATGTACAGAATGCAATAGAACAGCAATGAACGAGTATGTGAATCTTTCTTTTAACACACCGACCGTATCCCACCGAGGCGGGGTGACCCAAAAGGAAAAACGAAAGTTTCTCCTTTTACATTTCAGATTCAGATTTAGATTTTTATTTCTCTGTAAAGATTACAATGTGTGGTTTACATTTATAAGACAATAATTACAAAGATGGCCATTAGCATGCCTAGCATGCCTTGGCATGCTAGGCGTTTCAGGCAGACTAATACTAGTTCTTAATCTATTGTTAACGACGAATTAATAAAAATAGCAACATGGATGACTGCCAATAAACTTACACTCAACACTGATAAGACTTTCTATATTATGTTTGGCAACAGAACAGATGATCCACAATTAAACATTAAGATCAACTCTACACCTATTGCTAGACATAACGAGGGCAAGTTCCTGGGCCTTCACCTTGACAGCAGCCTGAAATTCAGCACCCATATCCAACACATAACAAAGAAAGTGTCCAAAACTGTGGGGATCCTCTCTAAGATACGGTATTATGTACCACAATCAGCCCTACTCACACTATACTACTCACTCATCTATCCCTACCTCACATATGCCATTTGTGCATGGGGATCAACAGCAATTACCCACCTAAAGCCAATAATAACCCAACAAAAGCCGCAGTAAGAATTATCACACAATCCAACGCTAGGCAGCAACCCCCACTCTTCAAAGACCTAAACCTACTCACTGTCCAGAACATCCATACTTACTACTCTGCTATCTACATTTATAGAACCCTTAATTCCAACTTTAACCCTGAGCTAAAACACTTTCTTGACAGTTGTGACAGGACCCATAGACATAATACCAGACATAAACATCTCTTTGACATTCCCCGTGTCCGACTAAATCTATACAAAAATTCAATGCGCATAAAAGGGCCTAAAATCTGGAACTCCCTGCCTGAAAACTCTAGAACTGCAGACACAACCTCCATTTTCAAAAGCACCGTTAAAAAACATCTTATCTCACTTACGCACCCAACCGGTAGTTAACCATACGAAAACTACTTTATCTTGCACATATCCACAGCAAAATACACTTATTGATATCTGTGATTCTCCTTAATTTGCACATTACTAACCACAGCAAAATACACTTATTGATATCTGTGATTCCCTTAATTTGCACAGTTCCAACCAAAATTCTAATACAATTATTGCTCCATAATACTTAAGCTAGTCATAAGTTTGCCTAAGATACTCCAATATAGAATCTATATTATGCCAATATATCACCTTTATCATTAATATATAAACTAATTGCTAACTTTTTATACTAATTGTTAAATTCTCAATGTTTAAATTCCAGTACCTAAATTTTGTAAACCTAACCTTACAATCTGTATATCCATTGTATAGCTATTGAGTAAGACCTATCATAAGACTGCCTGAAAAGCCTAGGCATACCTAGGCATATTATTGGCCATCTTGTAATATCAACTTTAATGTATAACTATAAGTACCCCCCACCTTGTATTACATGAAATAAAGGATTTGAATTTGAATTTGAATTTGAATTTGAATTTGAATATTACAAATTACAAATGTATACAAATTACAAATGATTAAATAGATTTACAATAGTGAGGTAGTTCAGAATATTTAAATTACGACAATTTGTAAAATTAGTAATGAGAATGGTTTCGTCTTGGCAAACTTAAGAATAGTTTGAGATTTATTAGACAATAGCTATATTCGGGATTTTATGTTTACTGTCCTTTGGGTCAGTGTTGTGTAGATGAGGAGGATGTGTGTGTGGTGTGTGTGTGTGTGTGTGTGTGTGTGTGTGTGTGTGCATGAATAGGTGGTTTTCATGTATTTAGGTGATGGTGAGGTGTGTTAGTGAGATAAGATGTTTTTTGATAGTGTTGAAAATGGTGGCTGAGTCTGCAGTTCTGGAGTTTTCAGGTAGGGAGTTCCAGATTTTAGGTCCTTTAATGTACATTGAACGTATGTATAGATTTAGCCGGACACGTGGAATGTGTCTGGTATTGTGTCTATGGGTCCTGTCACAACTATCAAGAAAGCGTTTTAGTTCGGGGTTAATATTGGAATTTATGGTTCTGTACATGTAGGTTGTACAGTAGTAAGTGTGGATGTTCTGAATAGTGAGCAAATTTAGGTCTTCGAAGAGTGGCCGGGGGTGTTGCCTGGGATTGGATTGCGTCTTTTTGTTGAGTTAATATTGGTTTTAGGTGGGTTGTTGTTGTTGATCCCCAAGCACATATGGCATAGGTGAGGTAGGGATAGATGAGTGAATAGTATAGTGTGAGTATGGCTGATTGTGGTACATAGTACCAAGCCCCTTTCTCCTGGCATTTTAGTCGCCTCTTAGGACATGCATGGCTTACGGAGGAAAGATTCTTATTCAACCCAAATATACAAATAAAAATTACGAAAGTGAGAAAGCAAAGCGAGTTTACTTACTGTTGCAAGTTTAAAACTCATACAGAAGAGAAAGGTATGTGTACTCAGCCGTGGCAAGTAAGAGTATGAGTCCAGACTAGGTGTCTAGATCTTACCTGAATTCGTTTGGAGTTAACCATTCACCCCAACTGGATGATATATAAACCAGGCGGCCATTCACAGAGTAGCTGGCCCAGTGGCTTACGCGACGGTCTGGGGTTTTGAGACTCTCTGACCGCGGCTTCGAACCCCACCCGTGGTATGATTTATTCAGAGTAGTTGGGGCCCCTATAACTGTACAGTGTGTAACTGCCTGATTGGTCAATGAGAGGAAATACAAGAGAAGATTGTATGAGACACCCAGAATAAAGTACAACGCACTTGGACTACGTTTATAGTGTGTGTTGTGTTTGGAGTACGACAAACACTATAAACAAACTCGTCCAAACACCCAAAAGAACTGCGTCAGGCAATCTTATCAAAAGCGGGCGTGGGGCAGATGTTGCTACGCACGTGTTTCGTAATTAAAAACAGGCACAGAATTGTATACATCAGCGACTGTAGTAATAATTAAAAAATCTCCACAGCTAAGGTTAAATTTCAACATTTATTATTTTATTTCAGTTCCTGCAGCCGGTCCTGTTGCCAACTTTGCATCATTTGTAAACCTTGATATGTTTTATTCTGCAGTAAGGCTGCTGTGATATAGTTTACATATACCAGTGACAATATTAGCCTCTGAGAAGAAAGTATACCAAGGTGGGGATTGAACTCGCGGTGAGTCAGTTGTAAAACTCCAGACCGACTCGTTAGCCACTGGGCCAGCTGGCTACAATAAGATTCATCCAATTAGGTATATTTATACACTAAGGAAGGTTAGCATAGGCACAAATGCAAGTTTTTACAGATGAATCTCCCGCCAGTGAGGTCACAGTGGGGCCCATACTAACCTCCCTATGGTGTATAAATATACCTAGTTGGATTAATCTTATTGTAACCAGCTGGCCCAGTGGCTAATGCATCGGTCTGGAGTTTTACGACTCACTCGCCACGAGTTCAAGCCCCGCCCTTGGTGTTAGGGTAATGGACTCCTAAGATTAATGAACTGTAATTAAGATACTTAGCTTATTGATGCATCCACGACTTCGCAGCCGCCCTCGATGTCGTTATAGCTGATGCATACGTTCCATCCCCTTGGGCTATCAAATTAAAGGTTATTAGTGTAAAAATAATTGCCACAGAGGAGCGTATGCCCATATAGTCAGTCATTGAATGAACTGAAACGCACTTTACTTACGGGGTTTGGGCTGATTGCCCGCGTGTCACCGGGTGTATATAAATCTGCCTAGATTATGAACATGTTCCTAACTGCGCAGTCTTTTGAACGTATAAATATCTGAGCAGACTTGCCTGGGTATTTGTATCAGACCCTTAATTCACACCCGGAGATCGCTGTCTTGATTGAAGAACATTGCTGAAGAGCCACCTCCTTGTTAGACGAAGTACACTCACGATTGTCTCTCTACGTTTGACAATTCTTAGTCTTTTTGCAGTAGTTAATAACAGAAGCTGCGCACACTTCTCTGGAATATACCGCTATTTTATGATTAATTATCACTAAATGCGCTGGAACAGAGTTCTTATCCTATTTCCTGGCATTAGTGGAGATTGAATAGGAGAACGGATGTGCACGATAAAAGTTCCTTTGTTACGTCAAATCCTCGCACAGCAAGCCTTCCCTCTTTGGTTTCTTAAGTCAATCTGACGCTCGCTTCTCCGCCCCTGCTGGTTTGCCTTGTTTCGCTGACCTAAACACAGTTCCCCACTTGCTAAACCTACAGAAAGCAATGCAGAATGCTTGATTTCTTGCCATCTCTAGGCCCAGGCGACTGTGTATGTATCTTTAACATGATAATAAAGTGGGTGTAGAATGTCCTTAGTTTTCCTACTGCTGTAAAAGTGATTTTCAATCATTAACTCACACTTTTGCAACACTGGTCAGCCATGACGTGACTTACTGGCTTCTTGGGTCCATACATCTGTTATGAATTAAGTTGTTGACCTGGAAACCAGACGCTGTCTAGCCCTTTCTAAGGGCAGAAAGGGCTGATACCCCCTCATTTGGAGAATTTTCTCCACACTTGGTATGGTTTGTTTGCAATCGTGTCATTACTATTTCATGAGTCCTCTGAGAAGATCTTGAGCCTCAACGCTGGTTACTTTCCCCCATTTAGATAGTTTCTCAGCCAGACTCTCTATTTCGTGTTATTTATGTAAAATTTATAAAAGCTTTCCCTTTCCTGCTACTCCGATTTATCTTCAGTAGTTTATTAGTCTTTGCAATTTAATGTCAAATATCTCTTTTGTAATAAATAATAATTATATTATGTTAAATAACCCGCACTCGGAATTTTGAAGGAAGAGAACCAATTAAAAGTCACGAAAAATTTTCAAAAATAGAAAAGCTAATGTGCTCCTCCCTCTTTTTCTCGCCTGATGTCCACAAGTCCCTCACACGTTTCTCTTAGGCTCTTCACAGTACATTCAATTTCCGAAACTGTGCTGTTGTTTAAAGAAAAATCCTCTTCTCTCTAGGTGTTCTGATATGCAACACTTGGACATATTTACTGTCGAAACGTTTGGCTTGCTTGGCAGGCTTCTTCAGTTGATACAGGCGAATATAGGTGGAGACAGCAGTAGATGTTGAAAGTGATCAGTCACTCAGACTTAACAGAGGGTAGGCAGTCCCCAAAGACAGAGGCTAGCGGTCAGGCCTAATGTACTGGAGCAGTAATGAGGTGAAGACGCTGGACTTGCCCATGCAAGTTGTTCACGCTACTAGTGGTTCATGCTACTAGTGGTTCACACTACTAGTGGTTCACACTACTAGTGGTTCACACTACTAGTGGTTCATGCTACTAGTGGTTCACACTACTAGTGGTTCACACTACTAGTGGTTCACACTACTAGTGGTTCACACTACTAGTGGTTCATGCTACTAGTGGTTCACACTACTAGTGGTTCACACTAAAAGGGGTTCATGCTACTAGTGGTTCATGCTACTAGTGGTTCACACTACTAGTGGTTCACACTATTAGTGGCTCACACTGCTAGTGGTTCACTGCTAGTGGTTCACACTACTAGTGGTTCACACTATTAGTGGTTCACACTACTAGTGGCTCTCACTACTAGTGATTCACGCTACTAGTGGTTCACACTACTAGTGGTTCACACTACTAGTGGTTCATGCTACTAGTGGTTCACACTACTAGTGGTTCACATTAAAAGTGGTTCATGCTACTAGTGGTTCATGCTACTAGTGGTTCATGCTACTAGTGGTTCATGCTACTAGTGGTTCACACTACTAGTGGTTCACACTATTAGTGGCTCACACTGCTAGTGGTTCACACTGCTAGTGGTTCACACTACTAGTGGCTCACACTACTAGTGGCTCTCACTACTAGTGGTTCACGCTACTAGTGGTTCACACTACTTGTGGTTCACACTAAAAGTGGTTCACCTACTACTGGTTCACACTAATCATTCACGCTACTAGTGATTCACACTACTAGTGGTTCACACTACTAGTGGTTCACACTGCTAGTGGTTCACACTACTAGTGGATCACACTACTAGTGGTTCACCTATTGGTTCATGCTACTAGTGGTTCACACTACTAGTGGTTCACCTACTATTAGTTCACGTTCTTCTCATGGATTGGGTAATAAACACAGACGTGGTTTGGTTGGAATCTTATGTATTGGTGGAAATATATGGGAGTACACTCAGAGCCTGTAGCCTGGCCTCTACTCTCTAGACTATAACTGACGCTGGTGAGCAAGGAGCTCACAGCCTTCAAAGGCTTAGATCAGCAGAAAGGCTAGTAATGGCCAATGATCATGTGCAAGGCTTGTGACTCAACTAACGGTTATATACTACTAATACTATCACTGAACTACTAATGACAGCTCGGTCATGTTACGTATGTCGTCCCGACATACAGCTAATACAAACTAGAGGCAACAGGTGTACGGCTCTGGGTTAATTCTATACAATGTCAAAGTACACAACAGTTGAACATTATAACTACACATAAGGATATTATCGTGATGGAAATCAATATAATTGATCTTATTGTAATGGATCTTGTTAGAATATTATAATAAAAGAGATAAAAAAAATCTGTATTCATGTGATCTACGGATTCTGAGGAAGTATATTTACAAAGAAGGAAGTGATGAACAGACAAGGCAGATTCGGTGCACTCAAATCTGTACTGTTAAATCTCAGAATTCGGAGAGAACGTGAACACAAAAAAAAATTCTTGAATAATACTAAATTGATATTGTAACACCCAGTTGAAATACAATTTAAACTATAGTATTCATCTATACAGGTTATTTACATTTAACCCCAACTCTGCTAGGGTGAGATTGACATATGCTGAATGATTATCATCTCTGGGAGGATCAAACTCTGTTGCAATGGGTAACTCAATTTGTGGTTGAGGAGAATATAAATTGGTATTCACAAATAACACTTGAAGACTTCTCAATACTTGTCGTGTACATAGGGAATAACGACATTCAGGTTGATCATCTGACTGATCATAAGAGGTAGAGGGTACAGCATCAGTAAGATTGTCAGAGTCTGTCTCATTTGTCTGGGACCTCATCCTCATCACATACTAACTTCATATGATCTAAATGCGATTCTTTATACTGACCCTTACTGATTTCTCCAACCTTATACTTATTGCCATAAATATGTTCAACTACTCAGTAAGGACCAACAAACTTTTGGTCGAGCTTAGTCATTGCAGACGTTTTGTTAAAGTTAGTCAGCATAACTCTCGAACGTATTTTAACTTTGGTCGGGTTGGCTCGAGTGTTACTCACTCTTGTACATTCTGCTGTTGACTTATGAAGTGTTTCACGGATTCTTCTGAAAACACTCTGAGCTTGGCTGGTATGAGTTGCTAAGAAATCATCAGGATTGTAAGTTGGTTTCGAATTAGAATATAACAGCTCATAAGGTAAACGCTTATCAACACCGTACAACACATAATGTGGAGTGTCACCTACTGAAGGATTGTAAGCAGAAATACTAGCATGGCAGAAATGGATCGAACATGCAATAATTACTCGACATACCACTCCTTACAAGGATTACTGCCAACTAGGATATTATCACCATCTGGAACACAACAACAACGGACACTCTAGTGAGGGCACTAGCCACAGAAACGTTTTTCTGCAATGGCTTGTGACATCAGCAAGAGATGGCATACTCATTGCAAGTAGTTTTTTGTCACAAGGCATCCCTGGGGAGAAACTACTACTTGAACTAGCAACATTGCAAGGATAGGCTCAGCACTCAAGGTAGTCTGAGGTTCCTCAGACACCTGAGGCAACTGGACACTATCTTGCATGCCTGAAGTTGTAGGTGGAACACAGACAGCAGTGACAGGAATACTAGTGCCTGACCACTCGGCTACGTTAATAAGTAATGCATATATATATATAAGGATTGAATCTGAACTTCACATTCTTCAGCACTGTGACACTGAGAACAAACATATTGCTCAAGAGCTAGATACTGTCTGTCAATTGGTAAGGAGCTATTAGGAATGTCTGCAGGGACAGCATGAGCATGCAAAGTTTGACGTCATTTGCTACAGTACAACTTGAAGGTATGTGAGACATAATTACAAAGAATTTGCACAAAAATAATGAAGGTAAAAACAATGAATAATAAAATATATATAGTAACACAGCTAAAAGTGAAATGAAAAATATGTAACTAGTTTGCAAAAGTAATGAAAATGTTTAAGGTACACTGTATGAGAAAGGACAACTCACTGAAATGTACTGTACAAGATAAGAAAACACATTGAAAATGCAGGGAAGTAAAATATTACTCTTAATTCAATAAAGAAATTTACTAATAAAATTTTAAATCAATGCAAAAATATAAAATACAATCACAAAATGTATGCAATTGGAAAATATGCTGGAAAACAAATTTTCTAAAAAGAAAATGACAGTAAAGAAATTAATATGCAATGATAATACAACTAAGTGAATTATAAAACTGAAAAGATTGCACTGAATTATAATTTTATCACTTGTTAGAAATAAACAATGATTAAAATAAAATAGAGCACAAAATACTAAATAAAATGATTGGAGAAATTAATCACTGTAGAATAATAAATTTCACAATGCAAGTAAGTTGCAGAATTAATCAATTTATCAATAAAAATTATTTTGCACTAGGTACATGTAGCTTGAACACTTTCTCTTATTGCAAATTAGGTAAGCAATAGAATTCAATGAGAACAATAATAATACTTTACTTTAAATATGAATACTAAGAGTGAATTTATTCAAAGAAGTATTGAGAAAATGAATAAAAATGATACAATATACAAAATAAAGAAAGGTAAACATTTACTGTAGAACACAGAAACATCAATGGATCAATCACATTGATAATGAAATAGAGAATAATTATAAGTTTGCAGGTGTGGCAAAATAATAATGTATCTTGACATAGAAGATATGGCACTATGGTCTGCGGAAATTAAAATAGGTGAGACACTGGATTATTAAATTGGTAATTTAGAATACTGGGGAATGCAGCACTGAATGAAGTAATTGGTAAGTGAGAATACTGGAGAATGAAACAGTGAATGAACTAATGCATAGCATTAGCATAAAAAAGAACACAAGGGAAATGCAATGAAAATGGGGCAAGGACAAGAAAATAATAATACACAACATTGAAATATTGTGTAAATACAACACTGCATTAATATAAGTAAAAAAAAATAAGTAAACACTGCACTGGGTGACTGAAAAAAAAATTATACTGCACACAAATCATAGAATAAATTTGGACACAAGAATTAAATACTTCAGGACTAGAGAATTACACAAAAGAACATAGATCTGAAATGAGACACTCAATGAATGATAACACTGGAAAAAAAATTAATGGGAATGAATGTACAAGAAAAACACTGAAGACACAAGTCTCTGAATGTTACTAAGAAATTCACTGGAGAAATGTCTCACACATGCAAATGTTTGTAAACAGAAAATTATCTCTACTGTTGATTGAAGGAGGGTAGTAGAGCATTTATTCAACTTTTTTGTTTTTGGTCCAATTTCAATGAAAGTTGATACTGTGATTTAACCAGCATTTGCGACCTACAATATTTTTTTGTATTGACTTTATGTTGCAAAATTGCAAGATATTGCAAAATTCTATTTGTCATGAAACCCTCTCTCCTCTACAAAATTGGTAAGATACACAATGTTCTAGTCGACATCAGATGAAAGATAAAGAGCTAGATAATCTTTATTTCAAAGTTTTTTGAGAGAAATATCAATAGATTGCATTATAAAAAAAATTGAAATTTGTGGGATTTTTTAAGGATTTTTTTGGGAGGAAAAAAAATTCAATAAAAACAAAACAGTAGAACAAATCTCAAATCAACCCTGAGGTGTAATAGAACCATCATTCCTCAATAACATGCGAATAAATCATGACACTCCTATAAATACTCTTCGCAAAAACGGAAAAATAATGTCAATATCTTATTCCTGAGTTATTCATATTTTTTTTTCTGTAAAACCTATGGTTATGGAGTGCCAAATCTGAGCGTATTGCACAATTCCACCTTTGTTGACAGCCCTCAGGCTACTGAGCAACAATCTTTCCACTCTGTTCACTCTAGTGCTCACACAAGTCACCATGTAGACTGTTTTGAATGAAACAATCATAAAAATCGTAATTTTTGTAGTAAAAAAAAACACTAATTACCAACATGCCCTCTTGATGACAGGAAAAACAAAAGAAAATTACATCTTTGGAAAAACATACTTAGAAATATGATAAAAGCTGATTGCATCAACATGTTGCCAGAATTATGCACTATTTTCTTGGTAAGAAAACTGTTTTCCATAATTTTCAGGTTCAATTTTTTTACCCCTCATACACATTGCCTACCCCCCTGAAGTCTGCGACGGTGGAAAGGTGGACTCACATAGCTGAGGCCTTTCCGTCGACGCTCTGGTATGAAGAAACACACTCTGGATCTTCACCTCCCATGTGAGCCGAAAAGACAATGCGAGGACCCGGTATAAGGGTGGAAAAAGCCACAGGTGGGTGGAGGCTTTGAGTAGTGAGCGTTTGGTGGGTGGTGGCGCAGACGGAACAGCCTGGCTTGGCTTGCGCGTTTAGCTGGTACCCACACTGAATCTCATGGCTGAGAAGCCACTCACTGAAATCTCAGGTGGCTGGCAAGCCACAAGAAGCCACAGGGATGGTGAAAACCACTCTTTACTAGCGTCCAGTAGCACAAAGCGATATTGGAGACAATACTTCAAAGAGGAACTGGCTTGGCCGAAGAAGCAGCTGGCTTGGCTTACTTCTGGCTTGGCTGAAGAAGCAGCTGGCTTGAGCCCTCGAGACTGGCTGACGTGAATGCTTGTAACTATGCACACAGCATGAAGGAGCAGGTTGGATAACTAAGACAGGCTGGATGATAACTGAGGCTCTCTCCCATAGACTGGCTTAACTGGCTGGTTTAATTGCAAAACCCAGATCAACTCTTCGGAGGTTTACTTGCAGTTATAAGCCAGGGCTTGAGAGACGGCTGCTACAAACTGGCTTGGATGGTTGAAGAAGTAACCGGCTTAGTGGCGATTTGGTCGTGAGACGCCAGCGGCACTCACACACAATGACCCGGCTCTATCTTATATCTGCGTAAATACCCGAAATCCACGCCCACAAGCTGCCACCATTTGTCGTAGGGGTTCTTCTCATGGATTGGGTAATAAACACAGACGTGGTTTGGTTGGAATCTGATGTATTGGTGGAAATATATGGGAGTACACTGAGATCCTGTAGCCTGGGCTCTCTACTCTCTGCTCTCTAGACTAGAACTGACGCTGTTGAGCAAGGAGCTTACGGCATTCAAAGGGTTGACCTTTGACATGGCTTAGATCAGCAGAAAGGCTAGTAACGGCCAATGATTAAGTGCAAGGCTCATGACTCAACTAACGGTTATATACTACTAATACTATCACTGAACTACTATTGACAACACTACTAGTGGTTCACACTACTAGTGGTTCACGCTACTAGTGGTTCACGCTTCTAGTGGTTCACACTACTAGTGGTTCACGCTTCTAGTGGTTCACACTACTAGTGGTTCACGCTTCTAGTGGTTCACACTACTAGTTCACACTACGAGTGGCTCACGCTAGTAGTGGTTCACGCTAGTAGTGGTTCACACTACTAGTGGTTCACACTACTAGTGGTTCACACTACTAGTGGTTCACACTACTGTTGGTTCATGCTACTAGTGGTTCACGGTAGTTGTGGTTTACACTATTAGTGGTTCACGCTAGCAGTTCACATTACTAGTTGTTCACGCTAGTAGTGGTTCACACTATTAGTTGTTCACGATAGTAGTGATTCGCATTACTGGTGGTTCACGCTAGTAGTGGTTCACACTACTAGTGGTTTAGCTAGTAGTGGTTAGCACTGCTAGTGGTTAGCACTGCTAGTCGTTCACTCTGGTAGTGGTTCACGTTAAAAGTGATTCATGATACTAGTGATTCACGCTAATATTGGTTCATACTACTAGTGGTTCACCTAATAATTGTTCACATTGCTAGTAGTTCGCCTTATTATAGTTCACACAACTAGATGTTCTCCTAATAGTGGTTCACACTACTAGTGGTTCACACTACTGCAGCTTCTTTCATTCACTTCTTCTCGAAGTACTGACCACCTCGGCTTTGTGCTCAGAGACTGACCACCTCGGCTTTGTGCTCAGAGACTGACCACCTCGGCTTTGTGCTGAGAGACTGACCACCTCGGCTTTGTGCTGAGAGACTGACCACCTCGGCTTTGTGCTGAGAGACTGACCACCTCGGCTTTGTGCTGAGAGACTGACCACCTCGGCTTTGTGCTGAGAGACTGACCACCTGGCTTTGTGCTGAGAGACTGACCACCTCGGCTTTGTGCTCAGAGACTGACCACCTCGGCTTTGTGCTAGAGACTGACCACCTCGGCTTTGTGCTGAGAGACTGACCACCTCGGCTTTGTGCTGAGGACTGACCACCTCGGCTTTGTGCTGAGAGACTGACCACCTCGGCTTTGTGCTGAGAGACTGACCACCTCGGCTTTGTGCTGAGAGACTGACCACCTCGGCTTTGTGCTGAGAGACTGACCACCTCGGCTTTGTGCTGAGAGACTGACCACCTCGGCTTTGTGCTGAGAGACTGACCACCTCGGCTTTGTACTGAGAGACTGACCACCTGGCTTTGTGCTGGCGACCACCTCGGCTGTGCTGAGAGACTGACTATCTCGGCTTTGTGCTGAGAGACTGACCACCTCGGCTTTGTGCTGAGAGACTGACCACCTCGGCTTTGTGCTGAGAGACTGACCACCTCGGCTTTGTGCTGAGAGACTGACCACCTCGGCTTTGTAGTGAGAGACTGACCACCTCGGCTTTGTGCTCAGAGACTGACCACCTCGGCTTTGTGCTCAGAGACTGACCACCTCGGCTTTGTGCTCAGAGACTGACCACCTCGGCTTTGTGCTCAGAGACTGCCACCGCTGTGCTCAGAGACTGACCACCTCGGCTTTGTGCTCAGAGACTGACCACCTCGGCTTTGTGCTCAGAGACTGACCACCTCGGCTTTGTGCTCAGAGACTGACCACCTAGGCTTTGTGCTCAGAGACTGACCACTCAAGCTTACTTCTGCTGCCTCTGATGTGATATTTGCCTTAAATATCCAAGTATTACACATGTGTCTTATTAGTAAACTTTTCGCTCTTGTTTGCCATCAGTTATGTAAGTGTTCTTTAAAACTCTTACATACATTTTTTTTTGGTCTCCATAACATTCCATAACTCAGATTGATAATATAAACGGAATGACATGATTGTAAATAAACCATACCACGGGCGGGGATTGAACTCGAGTGAATCGTATAAGTCCAGGAGACCTCGCAAGCCACTGGGCCAGCTGGCTACAATAAGATTCATTCAACCATATTGAGGTTAGCAGAGGCCCCACTGTGACCACAAATGATGCCACGGCCATCTGTAAAAGCTTGCATTTGTGGTCACAGTGGTGCCTGTGCTTACCTCTCTATGGTATATAATACACCTAGTTAGATTAATCTTATTGTAGCCAGCTGGCCCAGTGGCTTACGCGCTGGCTTGGAGTTTTATTGTAGCCAGATGGCCCAGTGGCTTACGCGCTGGCTTGGAGTTTTACGACTTACCATACCATTCAGGAGAGTTGTAGTTTTTGTTTTCCATCAGTTTGTTGAAGATTTTTCAATGTGGTTTGGTTACTGTTGTTGCCCCATTGCCCTTGATGTGTCTAGCTCAGTTAGCAATTGCTTTACGTCCTCCCTTGTTAGTTCAACGTTTGTTCTGGTGGTGCTCTTAGTGCAGTAAAGTGTAAAAGCAAGAGAGAGAGGTCTTTACGCAGGGAACACAAGATAAAGAACTTTCTGCATAGTACAGAGAGCATTGTCTACTAGAAAGACTACACAGAGAGCTTCGTTCACTTTAAATACTAAACGAAGAACTCTCTACACTGCAAATATTAAACAGAGAGCTCTCGATATTGCAAACACTGAACAAAGAGCTCTGTACGTTGTAAACACTCGATAGGCAGCACTGTACTCAGTAAACACTAGACACTGTTTTCATTAAATAGAGAACGTTGTAAAGTATAAACAATAGATATAAAGCTCTGTACAGAGCAGAACACTAGGCAGAGAGCTCTGTACACTGTTAACAATAAACAGAACGATATACACTGTGCACACACAACTCTGCACACGCAAAACTGAACTAAATTTTAATTGCCAGATAACGTAAAAGTATCACGTCATAAAAAGGGAGAGAGGGAAGGGGAACTTGAAATATATTAGTGAAAGAATTTTTTAATAATTCTGTAAATGTGAATAAACTTTTGTGTTCCCAACAGACAATAGGGCAGGAAATATTAATTTTTTATTATGTTTTAAAAAACCGACAGTCTCTCCTTCCAAGGAATGGTGACCCTCATAAAAAGGAAATATATTCACCATCATTCGTTCAACTGACTCTTTGAACGGTAATGTCTCTAATCTCTAACATATTTTTTTCAGAATCTCTTCATAAATCTTACGTTGCTTGCACTCCAACAGCACATCAAACCATGGAAACTACTTGTCTCCAATCACATTACATTGAACTGAAGAAGCCACAGGCTGGCGAAACATTTCGAAAATTAAGATATCCAAATTTTGCGAAAGTGTCTCATTTATCAACTTTTCGGTTTCTAAAACACTTATTCAAACCCCAAGTATATACCAGAATCATTATCTTTGATACCGACGCGTCTTCTCAACCCCCTCAGTCTTTACCTCTTTTACAACCCCATCTATGGATTCACTAAACAACCACAGCAACATTGCAACTACCCGTCTAAGAACTAATTTTACTCTTATCTAACATAATCCCCTCTCTCTTTTACATGCTCAAAGTTGAGGCTCTTTCCTGCCTTTAGTAGCCTACCATCTATTGTCCTATTCCATATATTTACAATATTTGGCACGTGGTTTCCCTGTCCACTCTGTCATATAACTTTTCTAACTCTTTAAGTACGACACTATAATATTACTAAAATCTCATATGCTAAAATTTAACAGGTAATCAAATGAAGAAAAATCATCTTAGCGATAAATTACGAGGAAATTTATTAATGAAGTGATAATATTTGAGAGCTTGTGTAATACCACATTGGTTTGTGCTATATTACGTAGCTAAAAGCTTTTTCTTATATTATTGTTAATAATAATAATAATGATAATAATAATTATTATTATTATTATTTTTATTATTACTATTATTATTTTTATTATTACTATTATTATTTATATTATTACTATTATTATTTTTATTATTATTATTAATTTTATTATTATTATTTTTATTATTACTATTATTATTATTATTATTAAAAGCGCTAAATCCTTAGAGGTCACACACAGCCTGAGGGAAAGCAATCAGATTCGATACAGGGAAGTGAAGGAGAACCTTAATTTCTTTAAAACAAGAGCCACTTGAGTTTTATTTATTATAAATAAACTGTGGGCGCTAAGGTCAAATTATATTTGAATAGAAATATGACACCAAACTGATGTATCACGTCTCTCTATTTTACCACTGTGGCGAATGTGTTTCTCCTAATGTTGCTGGTGCAATTTCAACCAATGAGCGTCTTTCCGTTGTAAAAGACTGTGTTAAATGCTACTTATTGTGTTTTACAGCACAGGTGGCTGGCGGGGAGGTGTTAAGTGGATGAATAACGTAACTGCTAGTCTCTGGCAGTGTATCTGACTGACCGGAGTGAGTATTCACTCCGATCAGTCAGACGTTAAAGATGCGTTGCCAGGTCACCGCATGGAGAAGACCGTCCCGGGACCCGTCCCAGGGAACATACATTTACCTGCACCCGCTAGATACGACTTTTCAGTCTCTGTCGTTCCTCTCGGCTGTGTTGCTTGTGTAAAGGTTAAGTTTTAAACTGAGGATTATTGATGCCGCGTTTGAATGAGGTATTTTATCAGACTGTCATAGAGGTTTATATTGCTATCTGACGGAGGCGGACAGAGGGTGATTAAACTTTGCAGGATATTTTGATCAAAATATCAACAGGAAACCCTGATGGGGGACCAGAGCGCGAGGACGATGACAGAGCAACTATCAGCATGGGTCTCGTTAGACAGTGGTAGTGAGTGTATTATTTACTTCTTGACAGTATTAAGTCCCCAGTTCACTAAACCCATGTGTTCCCTGTTCACCCACTTCATTTTCATTACTATTGCAGAGGGTTTCGGGGGTCAACGCCCCCTCGGCCCGGTGTGTGACCAAGCTTCTGTTAAAGTATTTTTATAATCATAAGGTAAATGCTATTTGAAAAACTATATTAACATTGCAACAAATACTTTTATAGAACTCCAATTAGTGAGCGCGAGATATAATGCTTTTATTTGTTTGCTTGACTCACGCTAAAAAAGCTGACTTTTTATATTTACACACGGTTATAACCTTGTGTTGATATACACACGGGTATATTCTGGTGTTCCAAACCACATACCACGGGTGGGGTTCGAACCCGCGGTCAGAGAGTCTCAGAACAAACAAACTTGCATTTGTGGACACAGTGGTGCCTATGCTAACCTTCCTATGGTGTAGAAATATACCTAGTTGGATGAATCTTATTGAAGCTAGCTGGCCCAGTGGCTTACGCGACGGCCTGGAGTTTTGAGACTCCTGACCGCGGGTTCGAACCCCACCCGTGGTATGTGGTTTGTTTGCAATCGTGTCATTACGATTTCGTGAGTCATATTCTGGTGTTGATATACACATGGGTATATTCTGGTGTTGATATACACACGGGTATGTTCTGGTGTTGATATACACACGGGTATATTCTGGTGTTGATATACACACGGGTATGTTCTGGTGTTGATATACACACGGGTATATTCTGGTGTTGATATACACACGGGTATATTCTGGTGTTGATATACACACGGGTATATTCTAGTGTTGATATACACATGGGTATGTTCTGGTGTTGATATGCACACGGGTATATTCTGGTGTTGATATACACACGGGTATGTTCTGGTGTTGATATACACATGGGTATATTCTGGTGTTGATATACACACGGATATATTCTTGTGTTGATATAAACATGGGTATATTCTGGTGTTGATATACACACGGGTATGTTCTGGTGTTGATATACACACGGGTATGTTCTGGTGTTGATATACACATGGGTATATTCTGGTGTTGATATACACACGGGTATGTTCTGGTGTTGATATAAACATGGGTATATTCTGGTATTGATATAACACGGGTATATTCTGGTGTTGATATACACACGGGTATGTTCTGGTGTTGATATGCACACGGGTATATTCTGGTGTTGATATACACACGGGTATGTTCTGGTGTTGATATACACACGGGTATGTTCTGGTGTTGATATGCACACGGGTATGTTCTGGTGTTGATATACACACGGGTATGTTCTGGTGTTGATATGCACACGGGTATATTCTGGTGTTGATATACACACGGGTATGTTCTGGTGTTGATATACACACGGGTATGTTCTGGTGTTGATATGCACACGGGTATATTCTGGTGTTGATATACACACGGGTATGTTCTGGTGTTGATATACACATGGGTATATTCTGGTGTTGATATACACACGGGTATGTTCTGGTGTTGATATACACACGGGTATGTTCTGGTGTTGATATACACACGGGTATGTTCTGGTGTTGATATACACACGGGTATGTTCTGGTGTTGATATACACACGGGTATGTTCTGGTGTTGATATACACACGGGTATATTCTGGTGTTGATATATACACGGGTATATTCTGGTGTTGATATACACACGGGTATATTCTGGTGTTGATATACACACGGGTATATTCTGGTGTTGATATACACAGGGGTATGTTCTGGTGTTGATATACACATGGGTATATTCTGGTGTTGATATACACACGGATATGTTCTGGTGTTGATATACACACGTGTTTAACCTTGAAAAAGACCTAGTTTTAATTACTGTTATGTATCTGGGGATTTTTAGCTTCTGTTCTTAAAACTCTCTTTATAGTGGCTTGCATGACTCTATCCCGTTCCATAATGCTTTGAAGCCATGATTGATTTTGGCTTCCACTCTACTGCTACCTGAGTCTTCTTCCTAAGTCATTTGGTTACGTGATTAATAGAACTGTTATTTTCTTTTTCCCAGGGATTTCGTCTATAATTTGGTCGGATCGGCTTCAAACTTTCCACGCTGGTTTACACTACGAAAAGGATCATGCAACTACTAACATGTACAGGTACACTCTGGTTAATTTTATGTAGACAGTGGTGACGCTAGCACGATAAGAGACAACACAATAAGTGTCAGGGGCTCAAGACTGTTCAACTGCCTCCCAGTATACATAAGGGGGATTACCAATAGACTCCTGGCTGTCTTCAAGCAGATCGTACGTCGGTTTGCGTGCGGCCAACAGTAACAGCCTGGTTGATCAGGCCCTGATCCACCATGAGGCCTGGTCACAGACCGGGCCGCGGGGACGTTAACCCCCGAAACCCTCTCCAGGTATACTCCAGTTCCTAATTGTTTTCAGAGCCATAATTTCAAACAAATCTTCTGTTCAGACTATTTAATAGAAGTTTAGACTATTTAATAGAAGTTTGGAATTAGTACTGGAGTGTTATGGTGCCAGTTACTGGAGTGTTATGGTGCCAGTTACTGGAGTGTTATGGTGCCAGTTACTGGAGTGTTAGGGTGCCAGTTACTGGAGTGTTATGGTGCCAGTTACTGGAGTGTTATGGTGCCAGTTACTGGAGTGTTATGGTGCCAGTTACTGGAGTGTTATGGTGCCAGTTACTGGAGTGTTATGGTGCCAGTTACTGGAGTGTTATGGTGCCAGTTACTGGAGTGTTATGGTGCCAGTTACTGGAGTGTTATGGTGCCTGTTACTGGAGTGTTATGGTGCCAGTTACTGGAGTGTTATGGTGCCTGTTACTGGAGTGTTATGGTGCCAGTTACTGGAGTGTTATGGTGCCAGTTACGGAGTGTTATGGTGCCAGTTACTGAAGTGTTATGGTGCCGTTACTGGAGTGTTATGGTGCCAGTTACTGGAGTGTTATGGTGCCAGTTACTGGAGTGTTATGGTGCCAGTTACTGGAGGTTGGTGCCAGTTACTGGAGTGTTATGGTGCCAGTTACTGGGTGTTATGGTGCCAGTTACTGGAGTGTTATGGTGCCAGTTACTGGAGTGTTATGGTGCCAGTTACTGGAGTGTTATGGTGCCAGTTACTGGAGTGTTATGGTGCCAGTTACTGGAGTGTTATGGTGCCAGTTACTGGAGTGTTATGGTGCCAGTTACTGGAGTGTTATGGTGCCAGTTACTGGAGTGTTATGGTGCCAGTTACTGGAGTGTTATGGTGCCAGTTACTGGAGTGTTATGGTGCCTGTTACTGGAGTGTTATGGTGCCAGTTACTGGAGTGTTATGGTGCCAGTTACGGAGTGTTATGGTGCCAGTTACTGAAGTGTTATGGTGCCTGTTACTGGAGTGTTATGGTGACTGTTACTGGAGTGTTATGGTGCCAGTTACTGGAGTGTTATGGTGCCAGTTACTGGAGTGTGTAGATAATGCTTTGTCATATTGCTGTTCAACTCCTCAGCTGTCCCACTCTGGGAGCTCACAGCATGTATGCAAATTCAGGTGTTTTTGAAAGAGAATGTAAATTAGTAAAGAAAAACTAAGGAATATTGAAAACTCGTGATTATAGAGCAATTTTATTTTTCAAGGGTTTATTAATTCCTTCAATATTATAAATATCCGTATTTATTGTAGAGTTTGTTATTAGTCTTATTAACCTGGGGAACAGAAAATAGCAGAAATAACTTGTAAAAAGGTCAGATTTCCCACTTGAGTGCGGTAAGTTATATTGGTTTTTTTCTCGATTATTTGGAAAACGGCGCAACCGACGATGAAAGTTTATACCGTGAAAAAAAAAATAAAATAAATTCTGAACAAGACTGCTTCTATGTATGTTTGTTGTATATGCTATAATTTTTGCGTAAGCCAGACCGGATATGCCCCAGAGTCGGTACATACCGCGATTTTTTTTCTACTCTAGCTCAATTTTATGTTAATATCTCACAAGCGACAATTTTTTAGTAAAAATGCATGAAGTTATAGAGTGAAAAAAGTTATCTTACGTCTGGTTATAAACTTATTTCCATTAGTTTCTAAAAAAAAATCTGATTATTTTGGGTTTGTCACTGAAAAAAATTGTGAGATTAAGGAAATTTTAGTTTTTGAAGATGGCATCAACAATTGTTTCTGTTGTTAAAAAAAAGTATAATTGAGGGAGGAACTGTGATTTTTGAAGATGGCATCAACAACTTGAAACTTGTGAGGGGAATCTAAAAAGACGATAATTTTGAGTTGTTAAAAACGTGGATACCATTAAAATGAATATAGTTTACAGACGTGAATACTTTCAAGAGAAACATATTGTGAGAGATTTAAGAAAAGCAAAAGAACTAAAACAGTAAAAAAAATGTAATTCGCAGTTAAAGGACAATTAGATTTTAAGAACAAATACACTAATAACACGCAAATAGGAGAATGACGTTTCGGCTAGTCTCAGTGTTGTTATTGATCAATACCACTCGTTCGTGGGTACAATAATGGTACCACCTCTAGAAATTTAATGGGGACCATCATCCTCAGAGAAGACAATAAACGTACCTAATGGAAAACTCGAGGTTCTCCGCGGAACTGTTTGAATATTTTCTTCTCCTACCATCCCCTATATATATTATATATGTACTTTATTAATAGACAGAATACATTGACAGAAACATGAACATGAATACATTGGTACAATATATCAAAGATTATGAATCTCCTCCAGCTCTTCCGAAACCGGACGCGAGCCCAGTATGCAGCATGCATTTCCCCTCTTGATGGCCACGCTGAGGCGCTGGAACATGAATTAAAGTGGCTGCCCTTGGGTCTTTGGTGGTGTCGATGAGTCTGGAACCCAGTTGTTTAAGGAAACGTGTGGCATTTTTTCCCCATGCTCCCAAGGTCTCTGATCCCACTGGGACAAATTGATACTGTTGGCTTATGTCCCTGTACTTGCCGATCTTGTACTCCTCCCTGTGGTCAGCAGCTCCTCCCTGTCGCCCGACACTGTGATGGATGTAGGTGTCAGCCAGTGTCGACACACAGGTATAGTCCCATGCTAAGAGCTTGCCATTCTTCCAAGGATAAATGGTGATCCCGTTGAGGCGGTTTGCTGGGTTGTGGGTATTGTTGGCTGCTAGTGATCGGGGCTCTCTCTCGGCTGGACATCCAGCTGTAGCAAGGGTTCTCATTATGATGTCGTTGACTTCATTGTGTCTTGCATGCCATCCCTTGGTTTTGGAACAGTTTAGACCATATTGGTCGGCTTGCGCATCGCCGCAAATACACGTATATTCTGTGTGAATTGGGGCAGCAAGGCGTATTGCCATTGCCGAAATGGGAACTGTTTGGAGGAAGTCCCCAGAGTGACGTGCACTCACAGCTAGGAGACGGGCAGTCTCCCTGTCTGATGTTACAGCCCTAAGCATGTTGGCAAGCATCTTTTCAGTGATGGGGCCGTCCCAGCTTGACTGTTTGTAGGCCAGTTCTGCACTAGGTTTTGGTGCTGGAGCAGCAAGTGTCTCCCATTCAGTGATGGCACTGGCGTAGCTAGGGTCTTGTATTCCTGCTGAATCACTGAGGTTGTCTGGAACAATTTATTTTATTAGCTCATTCGATGCTATGGAAGATGATAGGAAAGTTGGTAGGGCAATCTGGGAGGATTTGAGTACTAACAGCCCCCTCCCCTTCAAGCCTGACTGGAAGTGAGGCTTGCAACCACTGTCTATCTTCGAGGGAAAGATTCAATACTCTCTCTAGCATGGTCTTGAGGAGTCATATTTCTTGAGTTTCGGACTGCTGAAGGCTGGGGAGCATCTCAGGAAGTAGGTAAGTTTTGGGATTGACAGGCACCTGGTGAGTAGGTAGAAGGCATCATGTTTATCGATGTCTTTCATCCTGCCTTCCATCGTCCTGAGGTCTGAGATTTCTTTTTCTAGGACCAGATCGATGGCATTGGGCCCAAGAGGAGCACCGAGGAGACTGTTGTTGGCTGGATCAATGGCTCGTGCCCCTGGTAAAACAGCACTAATGTTCTGGATCATCTGTCGATTGGTAGAAACTATTTCACATTTGGTGGGGTTTAAAAATAGGCCCAGGCTCTCTCCCATGTCTTTAATTTTCCTGATGTCCTCTAGGAGAGATTCTGTAGTACCAGCTAGCGTACCATCATCCAAGAACCAGATACTGAGCTCACTGGAGAGCGCTTCTGTGACTTCCATGATGACCAGACAGAATAGAAAGGGGGCGAGTGGGTCCCCCTGTTGCACACCCTCACACGAGTCAATTTCATGGTCCCCAAAGCAATCATCATGATATGATTCAGAACAAAAGAGAAATGACAATTACGAACAAACAATACCGTGTTTACACTGAGAGATGATATATAATGAGTAAAAATGTCAAACATAAGCCAATGTTCTGAACTGCAGATGAGAAAAGCTGTCACAAGATTAATTTGCAAATGTTCAATGAGAATGATAGAACTGGATTTTTTTAATTTCAAAATATTGCTGTACCGAGGCTTCAAACTTGAGGAGCCAATTATTAGAATGGACTTCAAATGCTCATCAGATAGATTTATGCGATATTTGGACTTAATATACCTTTGTTCACAAAGGTATATCGTACGAAAAAGTTATACAAATCCACAAGCAAAGCGCTTCAAATTCTGGAAACTGTTTAGGCTGTATAGGTTTATAAAACTGGATCAGATTTCCTTCTTTATACATTTCTTTCAGCATGTCATCTGATTGGAGATCAATAATTTCCATCTGAAACTGACTTGGGAGTGTTTCAATACTGGATCTGAAACAACTTTATTTCATCTGTTTTTCCATCAAGATCAGAAAATCATTTCTGAAATTGTTTTTCCGAGTTAACTTTTTCTGTTGCAAATGAAGGAAATTTTGCTTCACTTTCATGAAATTTTTTACAACATAGGAAATGAACCAAGTTAGAAACTTTCACCTGTCCATAAAATAGCATAAATTTTGTCCCGAATGCCTTGACAAGCGTGACTAGATCACAAATCATATTTGTTTCACCTTGTGAATCCTAATTCAATTGATTCATATTTCTTGTCACATCTTCAAAAAATTTCAATTTCCAATGCCAGTCAGAGTTTGGCAAAAGTGGTTTGGGTCGATTCTTCTCTGTGAGAAATTAATAAGTTTCTTTTCGGACTGTTGTATAATAAGGTAAGTCAGAGAACTCAAAATAAGTTTCTTTCAGAAAATCACGATACTGGTGATGATTAAGCCGTGAGATCGAATGAAATTGGGAGAACCTTGATCTACGGTATTTGCTTCTTCATTTGTGTCTCGTATGGTTTCAGGCCACTCCGATACACGACTTATCCGACCACATCCGTTAACAAACCGTGCTTTGGCACAATTACTCTTTCATGACACTGCTGTTGATGACTTTGATAAATAACATGTACAACAAATTCTCATGAATTTTAATGAAATACTTCCAACGTTCAACTCAGTTTAAAACAAATATATTAAGATGCTCCATATGACGTTCACAAATCACATGACATACATCTTTAAGGCAAAATGGAAACACAGCTTAGTTATGGTTACTATACCTTGATATTGCGACTGTAAAACTGCATTTCATTGAGACAGAGCCGTGGAAAAATGGAATCTTCATCTAGACTGCATACGAACTTAGTTACCCATTTTTTCATGCAAGTGGACATGTTCTGTGTGCCAAGTCCTACCAGCTCTACTTCCGACATATGGATTCTCTTTTTCTCAAAATGACAACGCAAAAGTACTGTTGTTATGTATGGTATAAGTTGACAATCGATCAGACTTTGCTGAAGATCATTAAGAGTATTAGAGTCATCACTCATGGAAGACGCTCCACAAAGTGACCTAAATAAATGGATGTTCGCTATACCAGTAGATCACAAGCAACAACTTTAACAATATTGATCCGAGAGATTCGAGGATATCAAAGGATGTAAAAGATGCTCGGAAATTTGTTATGAGGCTTCAGAATCACTGCCCATTCATTAAGAGAGAAGATTTCGTTCCACTCTCAAGTGTTATGGAAAAATAAACACATAAGCAGTATAATGTGATCCTTTATTGACAACGTTTCGCCCACGCAGTGGGCTTTATCGAGTCACAGACAGATCTACCTGGAATGAGAGTGACATGAGTATTTATAAAATTTAGTCAGGTGGAGAAAGCTGCATGTGACAGTCTTCAAAGTAGTGTGATAGTTTAAAACCTTGTGTGACTTAAAGAACCTGCAGCTCTATGTGGGATAGCGTTGAAGAAGTTTCTTGGCAATAGGTTCAGCTATGTTGTAGAAGCCGTTGTTCTGGTTGAAGTTGTTGGATATACAGATAAGTGATGATTCCAAGATTCTTCGGTATTGAGTGTTGTCTTCTCTGGCGATGAGTCTTGCGTTTCTGTAGTTGATTAAATGGTTGTGTGAATTTAAAGACAACACTCAATACCGAAGAATCCTGGAATCATCACTTATCTGTATATCCAACAACTTCAACCAGAACAACGGCTTCTACAACATAGCTGAACCTATTGCCAAGAAACTTCTTCAACGCTATCCCACCTAGAGCTGCAGGTCCTTTAAGTCACACAAGGTTTTAAACTAACACTACTTTGAAGACTGTCACATGCAGCATTCTCCACCTGACTAAATTTTATAAATACTCATGTCACTCTCATTCCAGGTAGATCTGTCTGTGACTCGATAAAGCCCACTGCGTGGGCGAAACGTTGTCAATAAAGGATCACATTATACTGCTTATGTGTTTAATTTTCCATTGTGTCGGTATTTTATACCATTTATTTCCATCTCAAGTGTTATGGTTGTTATTGTAAACTGAAATTGTTTTAAGGCTACGGATATCACCAGGAAGATGATGGATGAATCTCTGAATGATAAAGGAACATTTGGTGAACTTACAGTAAAGCGCTGGAAAAGAGTGAAGCCATTTTCTTATACAAACACCGGTGTTAGTTACAAATGACGTCACACAGGATGATACCATTCACTTAGTTCAGCGAATAATTTACATTTTTAAAGTTACCGGAAGACATGTTTCAGTCATGAGTTGGCTTTTGTTCCACTCTCCGTATTTGATGAGAAAAACGAAGAAGTCATTTCTGTGTCAGATATTCAACGCTGATTAACAACGAGTAGTTGATTTCTCAGAAGACAAGTATGTTACTGAGAGAAGTAACCTCATTCATTATGTTTGGCCAATACAAAGTACATTGGCATTCACAGGTAAGACCTGGTCGTAATGGGAATATAGAGCAAACAAAACTCAGCAGTAGACTATAATATAAATTTGCCTTCACAAGCTGTATACAGGTATGTACACTATGTACAATATGTACAGATAGAATAATAAGTGTACACCACAGTGACAGATGGCAAAGCAGAAGCCAGAGAGAGTGTACCGTACTCAACCAGCAGGTAGGCAACTCTGTCAATGCTTACCGCAAGTGAACCATGTTGCTTCAGTTTTAGCGGGCTTGCCTGTGATTGGGGTACCCTATTGATTGCTAAACCCTTAGCACCCGGTTCACTGGTTGGGAGGCAACCTATATGGGAGTCTGACATTAGCCGAATAAATTTTAACATACTCTTTTGCATGCCACACCCCCACCCCAAAGGTCACCACTCCACCTCCATGGGTAGCGTGCCACCATGGAACTGAACAATAAAGGAACTGCCTTTCCTCTCAACCATTCAACTCATTACACAGAGCTAAACTTTTCTTGAGACTCAAATTCAAACTCAATCCTAGAGCGAGACAGCAGACAGTACCCTATTGATTGTTAAACCTTTAGCACCCGGTTCACTGGTTGGGAGGCAACCTATATGGGAGTCTGACATAAGCCGAATAAATTGTAATATGGTTCAAGACATCTGTGGACGGCAGCATAATGTCCCCTCACTAAAAAAAAAAAACACCAACATAATTTTCAAACACATTTATAAAGAGGGGAAAAAAAGAGCTAGGCTACCATATGGTCTCTAATACATCCTAACCTAAATTAAACACGGGAGAGTGCACCAGCCAGCCCATTGTCTTTGCCAGCAATATGACTCTTATGTTATAGGGCTGCAGCCTGAGACTCCATCTCATCAGACGTGTGTTGTGTTTTTTCATGGTGTTGAGGTAGACGAGTGGGTTGTGATTGCTGTAGACTGTGACCATCTGGGATGACTGCCCGACGTAGACCTCCAAATGTTCAAATGCAAGTATCAGATTTAGGGCTTCTTTCTCTATGGTGGCGTAAGCCCTTTGGTGAGGTTGATATTTGGCCGAGAAATAAGCGACAGGCTGCAACCATTCTTCCCCAGATTTTTGTATGAGTACTGCCCCTACCCCTGACTCACATTCATCAACCTGTAATACAAAAGATTTTGAAAAATTGGGAGACAGGAGAATGGGTGCAGTACAAAGTAGTCGTTTGGCTTTGTTAAATGATTCTTGACTCTCTGGGTCCACTGAAATTTTTGTTTCTGATTGGTAAGTGAGGGTAAGGGGCTACAACACCTGCAAAGTTCTTACAGAAGCATCTGAAGAAATATACCATCCCTGAGAAACGCTGGTGGGATTTCCTATCATGAGGTACTGGGTAATTCTTAATGGCAAGAATTTTAGCAAACGTAGGTGCTACTTTATCACTATCTACTCCATGACCCAAAAAAGTGATAGTAGACTGGCCAAAGGATGACTTACACAAATTAACAGTTAACTGGAAACTCTTAAACTTCTCAAAGAGAACTTTAAGTCGGGAAACATGTTGGTACCACGTATCGGAAACTACTACTATATCGTCCAGATAAGCTGCTGTGCCTTCAAGGCCTTTAATAGCCTGATGGATCACCTAGAACGTTCCGGCGAGTTCCGCATTCCGAATGGGGTCACTGTATATTGATAATGACCTGGAATTACGAAGGCAGAGATTTCCTTCGCCTTATCTGTCAAAGGCACCTGATAGTAACCTTCAGGGAGGTCTAGTTTGGAAACAAAAGTTGCCTTACCCACAAAGTCCACTACGTCATCCAGACGTAGCAGAGGGAAAGCATCTGGAATAGTGACCTCATATACTTACGGTAGTCTGTACACGTTCGAAAACCTCCATCAGACTTCTTAACAAGGATGCACAGTGAAGCCCTCGGACTAGATGACTCCTCCACTTCAATAAGAGGTAACAGAAATGTTACCTCTTACTGAAGTAGCCTCTGTTTTTCAGGATTAGCTCTGTAGGGCGAGAGTTTAATATGCTTAGTGTTTCCAACGTCTACATCATGATATCCCAGGATACATTTTTTCGGGACATTCGAAAATATGTCAGGGTAAGTTTGTAAGAGGGCAGTTAGACTTGTTTTTTTTATTTTTTAGACAGCTCCAACATTAAAGGTCTAGGGTTCTTCAGGAGGACAGAATTAGGAAGCTTAACTTAAATCTCTGGAGGCAGAGGACAGAGTCATTACTGGGACTTTGTGGGCTATTGAATATTTTAATCTGATGTATGTGGGAAATTTTACTTTTCGACGGTTTATCAAGGGGAGCTACCACAGAATTTACATCAGAGATTCTACTTACGATTTGCATTGGTCCATACAAGTCTAGCTTTTAAGGTGTGGCCAGGTACTGGTTCCTGTACCAGGACCTTGTCTCCTGGAATGAAGGAGCGAAACTTTGCCTTTCTGTCATACCTCTGTTTTATAGTGTGTTGAGAAAATTTTAAGTTAGTCTTAGCCAACTGACGGGCCACCTACAATCTTGAAGGAGGGTTGTAGAGTGCTTTGCAGGCGTCTTCTCCCATCCATCCTTCCTTGAGCACTCGAAGAGGACCTCGTATATTGTGCCCGAAGATTAGCTCAAATGGACTGTACCCTGTTGATTCCTGCACAGTTTCTCTTATTGCAAACAGCAACAGAAGAAGTAATTCATCCCAGTCTGTAGGAAAATGCATGCAAAAGGTTCTCATCATGGCTTTTAATTAACATCTAATGAAATCTTTCCAATTCGCATTGGGACTGAGGATGATAGGCAGTGGACAATTTATGAATTATATCTAGCCTAATTAAAAGTTCTCTAAAAGCTTTTGCAGTAAAGTTAGTTCCCTGGTCACTCTGGATAGACTTAGGAATGCCAAAGTAAGATATAAATTTAGTTATGACTTTAGTGTTTATATTGCGCATTGGGACTGCTTCCGGATGCCTAGTAGCTTTGTCCATGATGGTGAATAGGTATTGGTTGCCTGACTTTGATTTTGGTGATGGTCCCACACAATCAATGATTAGCTCTGCAAACGGTTCCATCTGCAGGTATGGGATCAAGTGGCACAGGTTTAATGGGGTGTCCAGGTTTACCTACTTGTTGACATTCTCTACAAAAGCGGATGTGATTCTTCACATCTTGCCTTTTTTTGGCCAGTAAAACTTTCAATATTCTATAAAGTTTTTTTTTGTTATTTCCAAATGATCTCCTAAAGAGGAATTGTGGGATATGTTCAAAATTTGTGACCTAAATTTCTAAGGAACTACCAGTTTGCAATCGTGTCATTACGATTTCGTGAGTCCAGTCTATCTAATTTTGGGCTTCCCCCTACCTCCTTACCAGTCTCAGTGCAGAGCAGAAGATTGTGTTTAATTTCATATTTGACTCGGTGATCTGAGTGGGATTAACCCATGGCTGCCTGAAAAGCGAAGTTTAAGGAAGGATCTCTTCGCTCTTCTTCACGAAAGGACAGTTCATTGGGCATGGAAACAGAGATATCTGGCAACCCTGAAGTAGGAAGACTTGGTCTGGGACTTTTCACTAAATTTACTAGGCTCTGGCCAGTTTCCTCGTAAAACAAATTGTCTAGCCCTAGATCTGAGTCGTCCAAGGATGGGTCAACATTCTCGACAGACATCCCTTTGGATTTTATGCCCGAGTTATGGCCAACATCGGAGAAGAATTATTGGTCACTATAGGTTCTGGATATTTGGTTAAATTAAGAATGTTATTACCTAGCAATAACACTGCATCTTTCATAAGGAATCCCTCAGATACACCTACAGTCAAATATCCTATATAATACTTACTCTGCACATGTATCTTATGTAAAGGGACAGAAAATACAGTTTTTCCAAAAGAGAACGGGAACAATAAGCCCCGGCATTCCTAAAAGTGGTTACTTCAATTTTTTTTTCATTCTCCTGAAGGGAGATGTGGCATGTACTGTGGTATTTAGCCATACAATCCTCTACTTCTTCCTGGATTATCTCAAAAGGGAGGATGATGATTTTTCGTAAGGGTTGGGGCTTAATTGAGCAGTTGGACTTTACGTGGCCTGGTTTATTACAACTGTAACAGACAACCTCATACTTTAACTTGGCTCCCTGTTGATTTTTACTGCTGAATTGTATGCAGTTCTCGTAGCAATTATCGCATCTATGCAATAAGCTATAAAAAAAATTGATTCACCTCATCCCCTGGTTCTTCGCATACAACTTTGGTTATGCCGCATCACTAGCAAAAACAATTTCAGTGATACCTCTGATATCTGTGTGAGGGAAAAAAGTGCGCAACCGTACCATCATATCGCCATCAGCGACGGCGTTGTAGGTTTAAAAAACGAGTCCAACGACGTCTGGCTGTGGGACCAGACACTCTGGGTTCGAATAACAGCCTCCCGGATTTCACGCACCACAGGACCATAACTTTTCAAATAGGCTGTGAACAGAGGATACTCCAAATACTCCAAAAGTGTTAAGACACCTGCCCTTGCTGCTGAAGTTTTTGGTCTTGGAGGCATTGGGTCGTCGTCGTCACTTTTGGAATGTTCCGGTTGCAACACTGATTCTGCAATCTCTGCATCCATCAGAGATTGCACACCAGGGTCGTCTTCGTCACTCTAGCCAGTCCAGCCTTGGACCAACCTGCATCCACGTGCAATAATATTTCCCTCTTTTTTTCCAGAGTAAGCACATTCCTGGTCCTCTTTAGTGCTATACACAAGATAGCTAGGACAAAACACAGCTGTAATAATGCTAAAAAGAAGGCGAAGAGCGCGGCTCCTAGTGGCCAACCGCTACACTAAAGCGCGCGCCAAGTTTAATTCAGCCTTCCGTATCCGAAAGGTTGTTCCGATGTTTCGGTAATAATTTTAGAATTTTGGCCTTTTCCAGGGCCTGTTCGGATATTGGCGAGATTCGGATAATAACAGGCCGGACATGCGAGGTATCACTGTATATTGTTTTCTGTTGGGTCCCCGGTCATATTGACGTACAGGACAATGAACTGGCGGACACTGCTGCACAGACAGCAGTAAATGACCTACCAGTTTCAAATAGAGGTGTTCCATTCACATTGTTACCACCTTCGCAACCGTTGGCAACAATGTTGGTTTGATAATATACATAATAAATTACATTCTGTCAAACCAGGTTTAGGTTTTGGCCATCTTGTCATCGATGCTAAGGTTGGGAGACTACGCTCTGTGTGATGAATGGTTTTGAAGTGTCTCAATCTTCAGAATACGCATCGGATACACTCGTCTTACTCACAGGTATCTCATGAAGAGGCGCCCTGTCTCACTCTGTGAGAACTGTCAGGTTCCAGTTTCGGTTCTCCATATTCTGTTGGACTGTCCAGTCTATCAACGGACACGCAGAGTTTACCTCCGACATCGTCACCGCTCTACTGATCATAATTTCTCTTCCCTCCTCGCTGACGGACCCTCCTTGCTGACGGACCCTCCTCGCTGACGGTCCCTCCTCTCACCCAGACTCCCTCGTTGACTTTTTTGACGGCAATTGATTTACTACACAAACTCTGATGATCCTTCCTCTAGCACTCCTCACAGCCCTTTCTAACTGTCCCTCTGTTGTCCACCCTTGCTGCTTTATGACCCTTGTATGTTTAGCGCTTTTATATTATAATAATACAACAAATCAAATCAAAATAAAATTGTCAGCTCTTGTACCTGCGCCTCAAGAAAAATTATAATTATGGAAAAAAATATTTCAGAATATTTCAGAATATTTCAGCAAGTTAATGTACTAATTGTTCAGTTAATGTAATGGATACGAGTCAGATGTCGTAGTTAGAGAGGCTGTGGATCATCTTGCTCGGCTTAGTAGTCTTACTCTAGGAAAAAAGCGGAAATATTATGTTCTTGAAAGAAGCAAAAGGAAACATCCAAGAACGAGTGTATAGGTCCAAGTGTAATGGTCCAAGTCGGACCGAAACGTCGTCATAAGGTCCTCTCTGTGTGCGGGTTATTTGCCTATTGTTACAGTCACGGTATTGTGCCTTTTTGGTCTAGTGTACAGTGTTCCAACATTTTAAATAACATCAAAGAGACATTTTTATTTGCTCATTCATTCAGTGGCTGCGATACTACATTTTTATGGACTTGCAAAAATGAAAACGGTTAGTCTCCTCAACAATGAAAATCATTTGCAAGAGATAGTGTTGATATTCACCAATGCTCAGTTAACTCTTTATAAAGTTGCAGCAACTGAAGAACGGATCATCCTCCCTCTGTATAAAACAGTGTAATACAGATCTGTATATTTTAACAGATAAATCCTCCACTCAAACTATGCTGTGTTCTTATCAAGTCTTCCTCTGGCCTCTTCAGCAGCTTTACAACATTTTTTTCCGTGAATAACTAAAGTGTTATGAACACTTGTCAGTGCTCAGTTATCTCAGACATGGAGGCAGAAACACGAGAGATTGATCTGTATATTTCGACCCCCTTCTGGGGTCCTCTTCAGCAGGTTCGGATGTGGCGAGGAGAGACACTACAGCCTGAGTTGCGAGGCTGGAAAAGGCATCCAAATTATGTTACCCGTGTATACAAGGATCTTGTCAGTTATCTCACGTGGGTGTAAATTAGATTGTGGTAAGCGGTGTAGTTGGGTTAAAGCTGTTTGTACACTCGTCTTCACAGTGTAAAAACTGCCACAGTCAAAGTTGCCTATATTTTAAAAATCAGTAGAGGATTCCACAGATAACCTTCAAACCTTCATATAACATATAAGATGGATAATATATTCTTTAATCATAACAACATAACTGGAACTGAGTAGATTAAGCCCACTGGGAAAACCACTCGGAAAAAAAATTCGCTAGTAACTTCTACCTCAAGGTTGGTATTGAAATGAGTCAATTTACATATGTATAAATTTAAAAAAATAGTACATTTTAAAAATACAAATCATACTTTTCTACTTAAAGAATTTCCCTCTCTACGAAAAAAAACACCATGCCCAGCCCTTCTAGGGCAGGGTAGGTGCCAGAGCTTGCTTCCACCTGCCATTCCCTCGGTCCGCCCTGGGGCAGGGAAAATGGCACACCGGAGGCCTAGCTTCTCCCTGTGAGCCCCGTGAGGGCGGGGAATGGGGCTAAGTCTGGGGACAGTGGTCCCGAAGAAGAGGAGGCACTTTGACCTCCTCCCATGGGAGACATAGGTCTCAAGAAACTCCAAAGACAGGGAGCCAAGGCCGGGTCACCATCTCGAAAAGACCCGGGCCTGGAGAGTACCGGCGAATCAACAACAACAACAATCCCTCTGTACGACTTCATCTCTATGCATTTTTACTAATTTTTACTAATTTTTACTATTTTTTACTAATTTTTACTAATTCGTGAGATATTAGTAGAAAGTTAAGCACAAATGTTGCAGTATGCTTAAAGTCGCCCTCCACATCGGGTCTGGCTTACGCGCAAACTATGGCATATACAGAAAGAACGAAAAGACCCACTACCCTGGAACAATACACAAATAACCCGCACTCAAGAAAGACACTTATAACGACGTTTCGGTCCGATTGCACCATTAACTAGTGTGTTGGTTATATGTATATAGCATATGCAGCAAACATACATAGAGGCAACCTTATTCAGAATTCATTTTTCATTTTTTCTCGCGCTATAAACTTTTAGCGTCAGATGAGCCATTTTCAAAATAACCGCGAAAAAAAAAAATGTAAAAAGCAGTTCAATCAGGAAAGGTGGCGCAGGGGTTTATAAAAGGAAGTTGTTGCAGTTGGATGGAAGAGAACTTTTTTTTATCCTTATTTCTACGGTTCTCGGGAGTATGCGTGAAAAAAATTCATCATTTTACAAATAATTTCCGCTGTTTATCCTAATTCGACAGGACTACTTAATATTCAGGTAAAGGCTGTGTTCTTTCTATAAGGTTTTAGTGTATAATTTGAAAAAGGTTTTGGGTTGTGTAAGGTCAATTTTGCCAGTTATATTAAATTGTTTTACATAAAATAACTGGAAAAATGCCTCTTCTGATAGGCTTCAAATCTTAAATGATGGTGTATCTTAGAGATTTGGATTGATTTTTGGATGTGTTGCTTTCAGTTTTCCAGTTTTATTAAAGAAATTGGGAAATTTGAAATATTGGTTTTCATGTGATAATTTGTGAATATCTCAGTTGTTCGGCTTGAAACCTTCAATGCTGATAACTTAAAAATGAAACATTAGAGCGGCTTTAAACTTAAAATGCAGGTGTATTTCAGGTATTGACCTTCTGATTATATTCATACTTTCGAACCCGGTGAATATTACTGGGAAGTTCGATTATTTTTTTAGGCTGCATAGGGGCCAATTTCCCATTTTCCTTGAAGGAACTGGGATATTAGTTTCCATGTTATAACTTGTGAATGTGTCTTCTAAGACTTGAAGTCTTGAACTGCATTACAGACTGGTGCTGCCTCCTGTACTTCTCCTTTTGTGATTATTGGTGGGGTATCCCGTAAGTTGGTTGGTAGAGCACTCAGCTCACGTTGAGTGTCCGTTGTTTGATCCTCGGTACGGGTGGAAACATTGGGAGTGTTTCCTTACACCTGCTGCCCTTGTTCACCCATAAGTAAGTTGGTACCTGGGTGTTAGTCGACTGGTGTGGGTGGCATCCTGTGGGACAAGATTAACAATTAACTTAAGTTGCCCGAAATTCTCTGCATAACCAGGGGCTGTCTATATATGTTATTGATGGTAGGTAGGTCAGTAAAAGTTGTATCATTTACTTGTAGAAATAAATATTATTATTATTATTAGAAGAGGCTGGGCTTATGGGACACAGACATAACCTCGAAATGCAGCGATCGCAACACAGTTTATATTATCTTCCCCTCGTTGTGTGATATAAACGGGTCATCTATATGATTAAGACCCGTGCCAGGAGATACGAATATTAACAATAACTTGGTTTTGTTACCCTACATTCTCTTTACTTATTTCTGTTTCTTTGAGGTTTTGTATGCTGTGGTAATGTCCCCTGTCGTTCTCCCATCTTCTAGAGTCTAAATTACTAGTATTATTATTATTTCTTCTTCTTCTTCTTCTTCTTCTTCTTCTTCTTCTTCTTCTTCTTCTTCTTCTTCTTCTTCTTCTTCTTCTTCTTCTTCTTCTTCTTCTTCTTCTTCTTCTTCTTCTTCTTCTTCTTCTTCTTCTTCTTCTTCTTCTTCTTCTTCTTCTTCTTCTTCTTCTTCTTCTTCTTCTTCTTCTTCTTCTTCTTCTTCTTCTTCTTCTTCTTCTTCTTCTTCTTCTTCTTCCTGCTATTGTTTATTTGATGGGGATGTGCTGAACCCTTGGGAATGGAAGGTAATAATACTTGATCCCATCACTAGCATCAAGACGCTCCCCTTAATGTATCAAATTCCAATAGCTTGTCTTTAGAGGATCTGTTCCATAGTCTCATTGCAAACCTTTGTATCTTCTTGATTTTCTGTAAGTGGTTCAGCAGGTATGGGTTCTGTTGGTGCCACATGCTAAACAACTACACGAACTTGTATTTCGATGGATGCTCAATCCAAGGAAGGTATCCCCAGTTCCTCGAGCCTCAGTACACAGCCCTAAAAGTTTCAAGCTGACCAGAAGATGAATTTTTGCAGGTTGTAGCACAGAATCCATCATACAGTGAACCCCCGGAAATCGAACATTTTACATTCCAGAATGCTGTTCAAGTGCTGTTACCAAACGAATTTATTCCCATAAGGAATGATGTAAATTAGATTAGTCCGTTTCAGGCCCCCCAAAATACACCTATAAAAGCACTTACAATAATAAACTTACATAAAAGGGCGAGTTGGGAGTGTTCGATTTCCGAGGGTCCACTGTATTGTATGCCAACACAACGTAAACCAGTGAAACTATCCGAGCATTTCATGCAGTGCATCAATTAGTGGAGATTGATGCCGTTCACAGTTGGTATATTTTAGTCTGATGGAAGCGCTAAATCCGTAGGGCTTGTATAGCACCTGTTGAATAGGAGGCATTCAAATTCGATTCAAGCAAAAGTGAGATAAGTCCAGTTTCTTGGATCAAGAGCTCCTCACAGACATCAAGGAAAAAATAATGCAATAAAGGAAAAAAAATAGGTTAAAAGTGGAAAAATCACGGATCAGTAATAACACGGTGACAAAAACATCGGAATAACACATATAGAATCGTGCATAGAGCAGCCACGGTTGCAAAATAACTCCATGAATCTTGCCCAAGATACATTATACCAGCGTTGAAATTTTGAAGCTGGTCGAATAAAGCGTTCACGTGTAATAAACGAGATTTAGTGATAAAGCAAACTATTGTTGAAAATTTTTAGAAAAACAGGAAAGTCTCCCCTCGTTAAACCTAAAAACGCCATAAATCCGCTGATTTTTATTTTTTCCAGTTTGCTTTTTACATTTACAGTCTAATTAAAATTCTCTACAATAATACAACAAAAAATAAATTTTATTTTTGTCATTTTTTATAAAACTCAATTGGATAAAATTGGCATAGAAAAAGTCACACCGCCCAAAATTAATTCAAAAATATTTCTTATTAAGACAGATCAGAAGCTGATCAAAAGAGACACACCAGATTTTATATGGGGAACAGTTTGCTTAATAAAATTGGAAAATAGAAGTTTACTCCGAGTGAAAAGCTTTATTTTTATAAATCCCACGAGTGGTAAAAGTTTGAAGCCGATCAGAAAAGGCGTTCTTCAAGCTTTTTAACAATCTCTGTAAAATTTCAAAATTGCACCTTTTCGGGTTGATCTTACGGGTTACCATCCTTATTATTTAATGTTTGTCGGTAATATTTTGAAGCCAGTCAGAAAAAGCATTCGTTAGTTATTAATAAAAATGAATATCACTATTTATTAAATAAAACTGATAATTAGGATTTATGTTACCTAACAGCAGCTTCTGCTTTGTGTTCTAGAAACCTCACCATTGGTGAATATTTGAGACCATTTATGGCACCATTTATGGCAACATTTATGACACCATTTATGGCATCATTTATAGCACCATTTATAACACCATTTATAACACCATTTATAACACCATTTATAACACCATTTATAACACCATTTATAACACCATTTATAGCACCATTTATGGCACCATTTATGGCACCATTTATAGCACCATTTATAACACCATTTATAGCACCATTTATGGCACGGATTCCAACGATTCCATTTCTCTTACTATTTTACTACATCAATAAATTTACCTTCACGCAAACGAAACTTAATTTGTACGATCCTTAGATTCATCAACTCTTTGATATTGAAGCCGTTCAGAGGAGGTAAACTGAAATTTATTTAAAGTGAATCAAAATTTCCCACTATTTTACACATAAAATTGACACATCTGCTCCTGCACATCTGAATTTCACTCTCCCCCATCGTCGTATTTTTTGGAATGTTTTGTATATGAGGCTCCACCACTGAGGATTGTGGAAGCTATGCAAGCCATTCCAGGATGCTGTGAGATGGTTCAAGAGCTTCAGTGATAGAGTCCGTAAACATGCCAGTTGTTCCAAGAAACTGGTTCTCGCTATCCTACACAAGTGCTGAAAATTTGAAGCCGATTCGATGAGGCGTTCTAGAATTATGAGCAAAAATAAAATCGAATAAGTTTGAGGAAATAAAAAAAAATCAGGCAGCCTCTTAAAGGTTCGCCTTCAAAGATACTTAATAATATAGTTGTGAAAATTCTTGTGAAAGCTTTTCTATTTAGTTTCCTAAATAATAATTTTATATTTGCATATGTATGCTTATCTATTTTACTTCATATTTTCTCCTGGTAATGGATATATTAAATCCAGGTGTTTCCCATTTTTGTTTATACTTAGTTACTATTTCCAGTGTGATAAATTTTTGTTCGGTAAAAAGAAGAAAAACTTTATGGTTTTCGTCTTTTTCGGGTCACCCTGATGCCTCGGTGGCAGACATCCGATATGTTAAAAAAAATGGTTTAATTGGGTAAAATTCCGGTAGGTATTTCTTTAAATTATCCAGACGTTTGTTCAGGTTATCTTGAAGATTTTGGCAATCCTCATTAGTTATATTTCTCCCTATGTTTGCCTTACATGTGATTCTCAACCTCTAGGCAGGTTATTTATATATTCCTAGAAAATTATAGGTCTCAGTTGCTGTTACTATATAATTAGTTTATAAAGACAATAAGTTGAGAGATGAGACACTTGAACAACACTTGGGTCGACCCCAGGCTTAGGGACTGATCACCTCAAACTCCTCATTATCTTCCACTTTTCTTTTCTGAATCGGACTGAAGAAGCCAGTGGCTGGCGAAACGTTTCTCAATAACGATAACCAAGGGTTGCAGAAGTGTCTCATTCATCAGCTGCTTAGATGCTTCATTTCTCACAGAGACTCTGTTTTTATTATATAGTCATACCTATAATCATATTTATTTTGAGTTACTTTGACCTTGTTTTTAATTTGGTAATTATTCTTGCTTGTAGTAATACGTCATATGTTTACTTTCAGCCAATGATTATCCAGTACGATCATCCTCATCATTCCTGATCTATAAGTTTACAATAGTTGTCTAATTTAAGTTTTATAGAGACTTTCCGTATCTGATATCGAACTACAATGGACCCCCGGTTTTCGTTATATTTTCGTTCCAGAATGCTGTTCAAGTGCCATTACCAAACGAATTTATTCCCATAAGGAATAATGTAAAGTAGACTAGTCCTTTTAGACCCCCAAAAATACACTTACAAAAGCATTTAAAAAAAATACACTTACATAAAAGGGCGAGTTTGGAGCAGGACGAACACCGGGGGTCCACTGTATTTGACAACTATATATTTTGTTTTGCCTAGATGTTGCATTATTGTCTTCATTACCTTCTCTAAAATTTTCAGTGGACTCTGGCTAGGTATGTCATACTATAAGTCAGTTGTTGCTGCCTGTTTATGTCTTAGAAAACTGGAAATGTATTAGTTATTTTAAAGAAAATCTGAAGACATTCTTGGTTAAAGATTTGGACGAGTAGCTTACCCAGTGCTGTCGCCTCCTTACCTTTGTATCAAGAGTGATATATTATCTGTCCTTAATATTAATGTGTTTAACTCACACAACAGATTCCTTACCTTCTCGCTTTTCATGCCAATATTTTTAGAATAAAAGGGCATAATACAGTGACTGAAACATTGCACAAATAACCGCCTCATAATACCGTGACTGGAACAATACATACACATCCCTCACAATACCGTGACTGGAACAATACATACATAACCCTCATAATACCGTGACTGGAACAATACATACACATCCCTCACAATACCGTGACTGGAACAATACATACATAACCCTCACAATACCGTGACTGGAACTATACATACACATCCCTCACAATACCGTGACTGGAACAATACATACATAACCCTCACAACACCGTGACTGGGACAATACATACATAACCCTCACAATACCGTGACTGGAACAATACATACAAAACCCTTACAATACCGTGACTGAAACAATACATACATAACCCTCACAATACCGTGACTGGAACAATACATACATAACCCTCACAATACCGTGACTGGAACAATACATACATAACCCTCACAATACCGTGACTGGAACAATACATACATAACCCTCACAATACCGTGACTGAAACAATTCACAAATAACCCACAGATATGGGCAGGTTATTTGCATAACATTTGTTCGTTCTTGTTCCGTGTTCACTAAAGTTATAGTTAACACGCCCAGCACACTACCCAGTAAATAGGTACCTGGAAGTTAGTAGACTGTTGAAGGTCACATACTGTGGTGAACCTGAAAGAAAAAGGTCCCAATGGATATCATCTTCATTCATCTACATTAAATAATGACCTTCGAGAATAACAATCTGGTTAGAGTATTCATCCTCTACAGCACTAGAGAGAGCACTCTATTCATAGAAATCAATATACAGAGCTCAGTACATTGTAAACACTGAAAAGAGCTCTGACGATAGTAACCTCGAGAGTTAATAATAATAATAATAATAATAATAATAATACTAAGAAGAATATCTTTATTTACTACATGTACAAGGTATACAGACCATAGCTGACATAAATGACATACTACTATATAGAAAGCCCCTTGTTATGCTGAGCATTTCGGGCAAATTAGGTCAGTTTTGCCCCAGGATGCGACCCACACCAGTCCACTAACACCCAGGTACCTATTATACTGATGGGTGAACATGGACGGTAGGTGTCTTATGGAAACACGTCATAACGATTTCCAGCCGTACCAGGGATTCCGTCCCCGGACCTTAGTGTGTGAGCTGAGTGAGCTAGCGATCGATCGACGATCGATCGAGAGAGAGAGAGAGAGAGAGAGAGAGAGAGAGAGAGAGAGAGAGTTCTAAACACAGTTAACAGTAGAGAAGTCTGTAAATGCAAAATTTATCTACCTTATATATAATTTATCTACTTTATATATAATAATTTATCTACCTTATATATAATTTATCAACCTTATATATAATTTATCAACCTTATATATAATTTATCTACCTTATATATAATTTATCTACCTTATATATAATTTATCTACCTTATATAAATTTATCTATCTTATATATAATTTTTTTTTGGGTAACAAAGTTTTATTT